>LGRX02033823.1:0-64407 GCA_001247695.2 Cymbomonas tetramitiformis | reverse complement strand
CTACATAGCTATGTGCCCCGTTTTGTGATGTCACACAGTATTACCCCCGACAGGGGGGGTCTGAAACCCTGTGATGCAGGAGCTCAGGTCCCGCCCTATGCGAACCCTACCCACTACCCTAAGAATGGGCGCCATAGGAGCATGAGAAAGGCAAATTCACTTTTGAAAAGTGCCCCCTTTTCCTCACACCCGTCTCTACATAGCTATGTGCTCCGTCTTGTGATGTCACAAAGTGACCCCCACGACAGGGGGGGTCTGAAACCCTGTGATGCAGGAGCTCAGGTCCCGCCCTATGCGAACCCTACCCACTACCCTAAGAATGGGCGCCATAAGAGCATAGGAAAGGCAAATTCACTTTTGAAAAGTGCCCCCTTTTCCTCACACCCGGCTCTACATAGCTATGTGCTCCGTTTTATGATGTCACACAGTGATACCCCCGACCGGGGGGGTCTGAAACCCTGCGATGCAGGAGCACACGTCCCGCCCTATGCGAACCCTACCCACTACCCTAAGAATGGGCGCCATAGGAGCATAAGAAAGGCAAATTCACTTTTGAAAAGTGCCCCCTTTTCCTCACACCCGGCTCTACATACCTATGTGCTCCGTTTTGTGATGTCAAACAGTGATCCCCTCGAAAGGGTGGGGTCTGAAACCCTGCGATGCAGGAGCACACGTCCCGCCCTATGCGAACCCTACCCACTACCCTAAGAATGGGCGCCATAGGAGCATAGGAAAGGCAAATTCACTTTTGAAAAGTGCCCCCTTTTCCTCACACCCGGCTCTACATAGCTATGTGCCCCGTTTTATGATGTCACAAAGTGATACCCCCGACAGGGGGGGTCTGAAACCCTGCGATGCAGGAGCTCAGGTCCCGCCCTATGCGAACCCTACCCACTACCCTAAGAATGGGCGCCATAGGAGCATAAGAAAGGCAAATTCACTTTTGAAAAGTGCCCCCTTTTCCTCACACCCGGCTCTACATAGCTATGTGCTCCGTTTTATGATATCATACAGTGATACCCCCGACAGGGGGGGTCTGAAACCCTGCGATGCAGGAGCTCAGGTCCCGCCCTATGCGAACCCTACCCACTACCCTAAGAATGGGCGCCATAGGAGCATAAGAAAGGCAAATTCAGTTTTGAAAAGTGCCCCCTTTTCCTCACACCCGGCTCTACATAGCTATGTGCTCTGTTTTGTGATGTCACACAGTGACCCCCTCGAAAGGGTGGGGTCTGAAAACCCTATCTAAAAGGCGTATGCATGGCCTCACGTGCTTTGCGCTACACATCAAAACAACACTTTGCCATCTCCCCCAAGGCCCACATAGGCCAAAGAAAGTGAAGAGAAGTCAAGTACCTTTTTAAAACTTCACCGCTTGCTCCTCATCCAAGTTGCATAGCTCCCTTGAGGAAGGAGCTTCGAAACCCTATTTTGTGCAATGCACACGCCAACTCAATGTACACGCGTGTATAACAAACAAACATCCGCCCTAGGGCTCCAATACGCCACGGGACCTAAAAGAGGAGTGCAATACCTTTCCAAAACAGTTTCATTTGCTCGGTTCCGAGCTCTATAGCTCCCTCGAAGAAATATCTAAGATGACCAATTATCCGCAATGCACAAGCCAGCCACAAACCGTGGTTAGAATAGCTCACAAACATCCGCCCTAGGGCTCACATACGCAAGTTAAACGGAAAGGGGGCACTCTTAGCTGCCGAAACTTTTTGATTTGCTCGGTTCCGACATCTGTAGCTCATGCTATGAAATATTAAAGATGCCCTAGGAACAGCGGATCCTGCGGCTGCTCAATTTTCATGCGTGAATAACAAACAAACATCCGCCCTAGGGCTCCAATACGCCACGGGACCTAAAAGAGGAGTGCAATACCTTTCCAAAACAGTTTCATTTGCTCGGTTCCGAGCTCTATAGCTCCCTCGAAGAAATATCTAAGATGGCCAATTATCTGCAATGCACAAGCCAGCCACAAACCGTGGTTAGAATAACTCACAAACATCCGCCCTAGGGCTAACGTACGCAAGTTAAACTGAAAGGGGGCACTCTTAGCTGCCGAAAACTTTTTGATTTGCTCGGTTCCGACATCTGTAGCTCATGCTATGAAATATTAAAGATGCCCTAGGAACAGCGGATCCTGCGGCTGCTCAATTTTCATGCGTGAATAACAAACAAACATCCGCCCTAGGGCTCCAATACGCCACGGGACCTAAAAGAGGAGTGCAATACCTTTCCAAAACAGTTTCATTTGCTCGGTTCCGAGCTCTATAGCTCCCTCGAAGAAATATCTAAGATGGCCAATTAGCTGCAATGCACAAGCCAGCCACAAACCGTGGTTAGAATAACTCACAAACATCCGCCCTAGGGCTAACGTACGCAAGTTAAACTGAAAGGGGGCACTCTTAGCTGCCGAAAACTTTTCGATTTGCTCGGTTCCGACATCTGTAACTCATGCTATGAAATATTAAAGATGCCCTAGGAACAGCGGATCCTGCGCCTGCTCAATGTTCACGCGTGAATAACAAACAAACATCCGCGCTAGGGCTCCAATACGCCACGGGACCTAAAAGAGGAGTGCAATACCTTTCCAAAACAGTTTCATTTGCTCGGTTCCGAGCTCTATAGCTCCCTCGAAGAAATATCTAAGATGGCCAATTATCTGCAATGCACAAGCCAGCCACAAACCGTGGTTAGAATAACTCACAAACATCCGCGTGTGGGCTAACGTACGCAAGTTAAACTGAAAGGGGGCACTCTTAGCTGCCGAAAACTTTTCGAATTGTACGGTTCCGACATCTGTAGCTCATGCTATGAAACATCAAAGATGCCCAAGGAACAGCGGAGCCTGCGGCTGCTCAATTTTCATGCGTGAATAACAAACAAACATCCGCCCTAGGTCCAACATAGAACACGGAAACCAAAAGAGGAGTGCAATACCTTTCCAAAACAGTTTCATTTGTTCGGTTCCGAGCGCCATAGCTCATGCAACGAACTAGCGAAGATGACGTTCACGTGAATTAAGTATCGCAATCTTCGAGAAGCCTACGCGCTTAAGCTGACGTCCTTGAGGTTGCAGTGAGAACTCGCCGCAGAAAACAAAAGTTACTGATATTATGAACAAAATATGCAACTCTCAGACCATAAACATATCGGCATCATGAGCCAGTCGGGAGCGAAATACGTTGTTGAGCTGCCGACTGCCGAGGTCCGTAAGAAAAAGGTAGACATTTATCGTCTAAATTCTGGCTTTGGACGAGAAAGACCAGAGTTTAGACGAGCTCCACAATCATCAAGTAACGCAACCCTCGAATCGAATCGCGGGTAGCCGCGCGAAGCGCGGCTCGTCTAAACTCTGGGGACGAGAGTACGTTTACCACCATGCGTCCGGGAAGACATGCGACTGCGACATGACACACCCAAAATTAATCTAGAATAAGGCACTGTCATTCGTAATCTAGTTTTCGCCCCAAAATTAATCTAGAAATAACCTTTTGCCGTTAGACGAGGCTGGGCGCCCTCTGCGGATTGGGAGCCATGCCCGTACTAGGAGGAGAATTAGGAAGTACGACAAGTATGGGCTGCCCCTTTGCTGCATCACATGCAGGTGCAACGGTGCTAACTGGCGTCAGAACACCGATACTGAATCCGAGGGATCAGTATGAGAAACAGTAACAGAAAAATGATTGAAGTAACAAAATTTCTTGTAAATTTTATTATCCTCCGAGTGTCACTTGCAATCATAAACATTTGTGTTGTAGCTCCATACTCACCAATACAGCAATTAGAGGGAACTTGGGAAACCGCCCCGAGACAAGACTTGCCTACAACTTTTGTTGCATGGGATAAGAGTACCACAAGGCCGAATAGACCTCGCTGCTATTTACACGTTGGGCACAATGCACAGAGCACAGAACTAGGGCAGCCCGAACAGAAAGCAGAAAGCACAAAGCATCAGCAAACTGAGCACAGAACACAATTTAATAAGCATAGGCAGCTAGAATATAAAGCAGAGGGTAGAGAGCATAGAACAAGTAAAGGTCAAACACGGAATCCACTAAGGAAAATACAGAAAGCAAGTAGCATGACCACGAAAAGCAGAGCACGGGACAAGGAGGATGGGGAGTCAGACTTAAAGGCACAGGCCAGGGAGCAATCAACCTTGAATGCTAGAACACAAAGCATGGAGTACCTGATGCAAAACACCGACAAACTGAGCAAATATCACAAATCACAAAGCATTGGCGGCCCGAACACAAACCACATAATTTGTCTTATTAAAATAGCAAACAAATCACAAAGGGGACTAAAAGGAAGGTTTGTAACAAAATTGCAGGAGAAGGGGACGGAGGAGTTTGTGGCCCCCGATGGCGGTACAGAGGCTCAGGTGGGGATGTCACCGATGTCTGATACACCGCTATCAGTAACTCCCGAAGAAACCGAAACAGACACAGAAGAAGAAGCCAACCTCACACCGCAACACAACCCATTAAGAGTAACCTATGACCTAGTCAGCCCGGATCACTCACTAGATCAAGTCAGGGAAGAACAGGGATCGACTACCCCTGAGCACAATCCGGTCAAAATCACCTATGACCTAGTGAGCCCCGACCATGAATCAGACAGCCAGGAAGAAGAGGGGATGTCGCCATGGTAATTTCAAAAAGATTTATTATTAACATAGCAAAGAATAGGAAGCCACCAACCCTTTATGAAAATAACAACTTGCTGAAGATATCATTTGAAGGAGGAAAGGGGAAGATGGGATTAGGGATGCACATGATGATGAAAATTGTGTGGCTACTAATCATGTCAGTTAAAGCGGGGCAAGGTTTAAGGGAATTGGTGAACACAAATATGACAATTACAAACATTAATATGACTAAACTGAAGGAGGACTGTTTATGGCAGGGGGCAGGCAAAGGGTCGCTACAGGAACACCCCATGTCGGAAGAGGATGAGGAGGCTGAGGTATGTCCCGACACAATTAAATGCGGGCCACCCAGAAGGCTTCATAATGCAACATCCCCTGCCACTTATAGGCAAGCCTTTTACTTCAGGCAAAAGGTCATAAAAGATGACTGGGGTGTAGAGGGCTACATTGACATACACTTAAAGACTGCACATATTAGGAAACACTTTAGGAAGAACCACAAAAAGTTCATCTGCCAAGTGACTACAATCATAGGGGGGAAGAGAATTGATCAATTAGGCTGGGAAAAAGCCAGACCTCAAATATAACAAGAGAGTATGACACCAGAAGTGTATTTAAACAGAAGCACAACTGTGACTCACAAACAATTGACAGAGGAAAGGTGGGTAATAGATTATGAACTCACAAACAGTGGGTGTGACCAACAGGAGGGGCAGAAGGGGGGAGGAATGTACACAGCATTGGCAGGGGATGAGGTGGATAGGGAAGCAATCAAGGAGACTGCAGCCAAAATCCGGAAGGGGGAGCTCAGCAATGCAGTCCAGTTGGATGAGGAGGAAGAAGAGGATGAGAAAATCAAGGGCCAGTTCAGATTCCTGAAGTTGACAGGAAGGAAATATGCAAACATCACCAAAAAGGAAGTGAAGCAGGTCAGGACGGTGGTAGCCGCTGCAATCACAAAGGCGGGGGGGAATCCAGCTTTGGTGACAGCAACAGCACTGACTTTCGGAGGAGGAAAGCAACCCTTTGTCCTGATTGGCAATGTGGACAGTGAGCATACCCAGGCGATGTTTGACCTCATTCAGATTAAAACAGCAAGCGGAACAGACTGGACAGTCAGGGTGCACAATGTCGGTGACCTTTATTGGGAGGCCCGATGGGCTTGGAAGCCATCGAACACGCAGGGGAACAGGATGCCGATGAAGGCAAAGTATGTTGCCAACTACCTCCTGAAGCACCCCATGACCGCCGAGCTAGTGGAGGACATCATGTACACTCATGACCGCATCCACCCTATTTCAAACAATCATCAAAAGGTAACAACACATGCCACCTATCAAGCCCGAATTGTGAAAACAAGGACTTTAATGAAACACACACCGAGCACAATTCAACCCACCACAAAGCAACAGGTCGTGCCACATAGCTTTGATTCTAAGTTTAACAAGAACCACGACAAAGCTATCGGAGGTTAACAGACCAGGGAATATGGGAAACACACGACAGGTGCTGTTCCTGAAGATGAAGAAGGGGGAGGATGGTGAGCCGCTGCAGAAGGGTGGCGATGACTATCTCGTTGATGGAAAGGAACCCCCGGAAATCATGGATTTCCCCACCGAGATGCAGGTTCGGGTGCAGGGCCAGGAAAGGGGGAGGCTGGTGCTCTCTTACTTCCAGGGCTTTGAGTATTGCAGCTCGGTCACCCACGGAGAAGACAGGATTGCCAGGCTCAACCACATCAGGTGCATGTGCTACAATGAGAGGATGCTTCAGGGAGGAGAAGCGGGCCTCGCCCCCGAACAGAAGGGAACAGGGGAGAAGCGGGACAGAAGCACCCCTGGCTCAGTCGGAATGACCAAGAAGAAACTGAACAAATCCTTCAACACTGTCAGTGGCTGAGTTAGGTCTGAAGGAGACTAGCTCACCTATCTTCCAGCAGTTATTTAGGTTGAGCAGACAGCTGCAAGCATTTCTTAGAAACAGAAGAAGAAGAAGAACATTAAAGACAAGACATCTGTACACTTGCCCCGTTGGAGCACCGTGGCCTAGCACGGTGTCCGCCTTGCCAACGGGGGATCGCCCAGAAAACCCCGGGTCCTGTGTAAAATATATAAAATATTGTTGCAGCACGCTGACTATGACAAAAGCACTAACCGCCTGCGGGCCAAATCCCCAAAGTAACAAGTTGGGCAGTACTGCAAGAACACATAATTGCTAATATGGTGAGGAAGGCAAACCCAACAACAAACAAGAGGAGCACTCCAATTGAAGGTATGTCAATCATCACCCTCCACATCATGGCCCGCTACTTAACCCTTCAAAGAAACGGATGAGAGAGGAACTCATTGCATCACAAGGACCGCTCATACTTCTATGGCACTTGGCATCCTGTCTAGCACACAACAAAGCAAAAAGGACAAAAATCAACAATCCGGGACCCAGAACCTGGATCAAATGGGCACACATTAAAACCAAAACAAGACTACAGTATAAAATGAAACCTCACCAAAATGCACGATTCAAGGTAATGAAGGATGCATCAGGAAGAACCTTCACAACACAAAGGAGGGGCAGACGGTCCAAACATGACCCGAATACACACATGCATATACCTGCGAGGAAAGAGCTAATGAAGACACTAGCAGAAAGGAAACAACACCCAAACATCCACACAGAAGCAAACAAACCCAGCAACCATGGACAAAAGGGGAATCCCAGTCAACTGGAATCAAGCACAACAACATCACCTATTAAGATGTTAGATGCCATACACACTGGAAGCAATATGACCGAAGTGCCATTTACTAGGAAAGAGGTCATGAGGGGAAAAGGGGGACAGCCCGCTGAGTCATCAACCTTAAACAATAACAGACTTTAAGCAGAATCAGGATACAACGGAGAAGGGATTGATTCTGAACAGCTAGATGAGGCCCTCAGGCTACAGGACAAAAGCTCGATCCCCCCCATAGGCTACGATGAGCTAGCTCCTTTCAAAACTGGAAACTGGAGAACCAAGCTTCTTACACCTCATCAGGAAAGCATTGGGCAAACATCTGAGGACTCACTTCGGGGTGAGCAATGGTGAACATTGGAGACTCATAACACTCCGAATTACAAACGAACAACATATAGAAGCCTACATCTATGACTCCCTTGGAGTAATGACAACAACCGAAACACAAAGCAAACTTGAAGGGGCACTCTCTTCCTGGTCGAATACCCATCACAAAACCATGAAAGGGAAAAGTTGGAATGTAGAGGTATCAACGTTCAGACAACAACTGGATAATCACACCTGTGGGATCTGGGTTATCAGAACAGCGGAGAAATGGAGGCAATGGTGTGACAGGAGCGAGCACTTACCATTCTTCACCTATCTAAAAGAAGGAAACACTGAAGGGGAGCACCACAGCTCTGAGGCTACATTACACATCCATGACCTAAAAGAAGTAATTCAAGATAGGATTACCCAACCTAAGGATGAAAGAGGGAGCATCAACAGCGACATCACAAAATACAACCCTGTATACAGTAGGAAAGGAGTCATCTCCATAGCCAACATTGAGACACTGTGCTTCAAGCTGAAGCTAGACTTCACTTGTACCAACAACAAGCACACCCTTTATGAAATGATAAACGGGAGCCAAAAAGGAATACAACAATAACACCAACAAACTTCCTCATCAGACAAAACACCACACCTATATTCTTCATCAAAGTCAGGAATGGACATTGGCAATACACCTGAAACATAAGAACACTGTCCTCTTAATCAAACCCTTCACAAAAATGGAAAAGGAAAGTCATGACAACAAGACACCAGTATATAAACACTTAGGTCTCAGATGTGAGATCGATGCTCATAACAAAGGCCTTCTTGTCTTCCACACAGCAGTCAAAATCCAGGAAATCCTCCAAAATCTCAGATATGCAGGAGAGCATCAGCTAGAAAGAGACATCATAAACAGCATGATCACCTCCAACATCAAGTACCACCATGGCTTCGGGAAATTCACCAGAAATGAGAAGCTAAACAACAGGGGAGCGGTAGCCATAATTAGGGAGCAACTCAGATATGGGAATATAACCCCTGAGGAAATAGCGCAAAACAGAGAATTCCGGGAAAAACAAGTGGTGGTTGGAGGCATAAGAACAGGAAAAGCAATGGCTTCCAATGCTCAGAGTAAAAGGAACACCCCCAAAACCACAGGCCTAAGGCACCAGGCAGGGAAAAAACTGAGGAGGAAGGTTCAAAATTGTGAGCGGACGGAAAACATCTTTTTCCACAAAAATCTATACGGAATGGATGGAAGATGCATTAAGCAAAAGGCTAAGCATTCACGGAATGAGGCGGAAAACATGCGGCTGCAGGAACTACAGAGAGCCCAAGGGAGAAAGGAACATATTATAGTAATGGGAATGAACATGAGAGGCTTGAGACACACAAAGGAGGACCAGGATAGTATGATAAAGCTAGAGAAGACCATCTGCAACCTGGTGCTGGACAGAAAAGCGCACATCATATGTGTCTCTGAGACCAAGATCTCAAACACAAGTATGCCAATGGTTAAGACCTTGATGCTCCAGAAAGGTCTAAACTTTAGAATTTCACACACGGATGAAAGGGCTAGTATAGGGTCCCTCATCGTATGGAACCCCAAGGATATCCCGCTGACACCCAATGCAACCTATGTGGACGGGGTACAAAAAAAGTCAGTTATGATTCGGTTTACAGGCATAAAGGGTTTCTCATTTTCGGTTGCAAGCGGGTACATGAACGATGCCAGCCTCAAAGAGGAACAAGAGGACTTCTACAAAACCCTTAAGGATTGGGCAGCCAAGTCAGGAGACAACGGAAACAAGGCGCACATAGAAATAGGAGACAAGAACTGCACACTGACCCAAAGCCAAAGGATAACAAAAGGTCAGCAGATGTCATATAAAGACCACCAGACAAAGAACAAACACCTCTTAAGTTACTTCAATGATGACAGGACAACATTAACAGAACTTATCCCACATATGCACCCAGAATGCAATGAGATATTCACAAGGGTTGTGAACAACAGTTCAAAAGCAAAAGTAACTCATATAATGGCAAACAAAGGAATGGAAGATAGAACAGCTGCTGCTGGCTGGCTCGAAATGAACCCATACATAACTTCAGACCACGGAATAGTTTGGGCTCAGATTGACATCAGAGGAGAGCAGATACACCCCGAAAAACAGAAACATACCTCTACGGAGGAACCACGCCTGAGCGGAGCAAACGACACCACCCATGACAAGTACCCTGGCTTCCCAGTAAGACTGGAGCACACACAGACAGTAAGAGGTTTTAAAAAGCTTACAAAGGCTGCGGTTGCTAGAATACTGGGGGGAAATGGATACACCATAAAGCATTTAGCAAATGCAAGCATTGAACAAAACAATGCAACACAAGTAATAAACACTGTCTTAGGTGACACCACAGACTACAATATGAAAAAGGAGGATATTTACGGAGACAACCTAAAGGAAAACCCAAGCACATGGAAGGGGAAGCTGACGAGCACAAAAGGTAGCATAAAGTGGCATAACAAGACCAAAGAATGGTGGATACATATGGACTCACCTTAGAATTCTGCACACATCCGGTCTAGGGGCATTGGCATGCCAGAGGGCGTGACACAGCATGGTTACACAACAATTGGTAATCTTTGGAGCTTGAAATTCCCAATCAAGTATGGGAAAAAAGATGTCCTGAAATACCTCAAAACACACTTTCACTTGGGAAATACTGAAGTCTTAAAACTCGAAGGACCCAAGGAGCATGAAGAAGGGCACATATGGGACATCTGCATGCATCAGAACCTGCAAGCAGAGCACTGGAGTCATTGCGGCAAACCCCTAGCAGCCCTTGACAAAACCAAAGCATACAACTTCAAATATGCCACCGGGTGGAAAGCCTACACAGAAAGACTACAAAAGCTAGTAAACACAAAGCAAGAACTGGAGGGCAGTAAAGAGAATATAGATAGCTGTAGTTCCCGTGAAGAAGATACGGACCACACTTGGGACTTCATCCATGAATCAGCAAACAAAGCGGCGTGTGCTGCATTTGGAACGAGGGGAAAAAAGATGCACAAAAGGCCGGTCCCATCAGCCACATCAAACTATCTATACAAATGGCTTCAGTCATTGAGAAAAGCACACCGAATGCTGGGAACGGTAGAAAAGGAAAAGGACCTGGAAGCAACAGAATGCCTCATCAGCACCATACCTTGCGACAGTCTTCGTAGGAAGCCACAGGAAACGGCCGAGGCATGGAGTAACAGACTTGAGGCGAACCTGCCAACAGTCACAAAAGCATTCCAAGAGAGCAGACTCAAGGACATAAGATACTGGAAGCTCCGGGAGAAGGAAGAGATGCAATATTTGTTTGCAAAGAAGGTTTCAACCTTCTTGGACAGAGCCTTAGGAAACAAGAAAGGGACGGAAAAGGGTGCAGCCCCAGAATATGACGACAAAGGTGAGGTACCGCCCACAGCAAATGAAAGGAAGCAAGCCATCTTAAAAGAATATAAAGAAAACAAACTCTTCTCCACAAAACCCGAAGCACCCAAGCACCTACCGCCATGGTTGAAATCGATCTTAAAGAACAGCCCCAGACTACCCCAGCATGTCATTGAGCAGCTAGCAGAACCTATACGTATGAAGGAGCTGGAGGCAGTCTATGGATCATGTGGAGTATCCACAGCCCCAGGTCCATCGGGAACGCATTATGCACAATGGATACAGGGACCCCAAAACCTCCAGGAACTCATACTTGAAATGTTTAACAACATCTTGAGAACAGGCTCCTTTCCAAAATTAGCAAAAACGGGCTTCATTCAGCCAATCCCCAAAGATCCAAACAAACCATGCACATCAGATAATTCCAGACCACTCACCATGCTGGAAACAGGCATGAAGTTGTTCAATTCCATCATTGCAAACAGAATAAAGAAGGCCTTATCCAAACATCCAGTCCTTTTCCCAATTCAAGATGCCTTTCTACCTAATAAAAACATTGAAGATTCGTTGCAAGTCCTAAATGAAGTTATTTCCGATGCTAACAGATTCGACAAAGAACTGCATGTTGTCTACCTGGACCTTAAACAAGCCTTTGACCGAGCAGAATTTTGGATGAGCAAGCTAGCACTGGAGAAAATAGGACTGCCCGAAAACATCATTACAATCATCTCGGACATCACATCCGAAGCATCCCGATCAGTCCTCACATCTGAAGGCATGACAGATGAATGGATGCTCGAATGCGGGGTGCCCCAAGGAGAAGTCCTAAGTCCCCTCAGGTTTGTGGCAATTATGGACATACTAGCCATCTGGCTGGCCGAAAGGGCAAACGGGAAGAACCCCATGAAACAGACCTACGGGTATGCCCTAGAGAAACCGAGAGATGCCACCAGAAACCCGGGAGCAACATCACCCCAGAAGAACAGGAAATGGCTGAACATGAATTCACCGCCCAACATCTTTGCCAGATTTTTCTGTGATGATATCATCTTGATAGGGAAATCAAGAGAGGAAGTACAGGACATGCTCGGGGTGATCAATGAGTTCATGAGGTTCATATGGATTCCCATTAATGCTAAAAAATCGAAATACTCCCACAGGAAACCCATAAGACAGAGGGGTAAAGCATATGAAAGGCATACCGAATTGGAAAAGAAACTCATGTCCGGAGGTATGCTGAAAATTGAAGAGGGAGAGGAAGGGCCCAACATATGGTCCGAATGGCTTCCACCCATGTCGGCCGAGTTCGAAGACTGTTATTGCCTACTTTAGGATAGTTGAATTGTTTAATTCTATCACATTTAGTTTTAGTTTGCTTGTTCGTTCTTGCTACATGCTTTTACATTGTAATAATAGTATATGTTGGATTGGAGCAAATTCCTGTTTGCATCCTGCAGTGTTCACGTGAAGATTGTGCTCTGATATTGTAATAATAGAGCATATCAACACTGTGCAAAAATTCCTGTTTGAAACAATAAACCTATTATTCGTCTGTGTGTTTTACCACTGGTTTGTTTTCGAAAATATTTAATAAATTTCTGATAAATTTTTGCGACAAAATACCCCCTAGAAGTCTATTTTGTCGCAGCTGCGACAAAATAGACCAGCAGTGACATTTATGTCGTACCTGCGACAAAACGATCTGCGACAAAAATGACAATCAATGCGACAAAAATGATCCGCTACCACAGCGAGGAGCTGCTGCAGGAGCTTCAGTTTCCTCACTGGTATGAGAGCGCTGGCGTGTGGGAGTATCAGCTGCTCAGGTACCTCCAGCCAGTGGACATGACGCTGCTCAGAGACGGACTGTACCAGGCGTGGTGGAGGGACGGGCAGAATCGGCCACCCTTGGAGCTGGTCAAGCTGGAACCCAATTCCAAGTTCTACCCAGTTGAAGATGGTCTCGGGGGTGGCAAGGTCTTCGCTGACAATGCGTCTGCACAGGAGTACTTGCACTTGGGGGAGGGCAGGAAGATGCTCCGGCGTGCTGACACAAGGGAATCGGGTCTGGACGCGATTGGAGCCGATGGTCGCCGCAGGTCGCTACCGCCACAGGCTCAGCGCCGGTCACCACCGCCTTCCGCTATTGCCGCAGAGGCAGGACCTTCCCGCGCGATCGCCGGCCCGTCTCGTGTCAGGTCCCCCGTTCATGAGCAGTCAGCTCTTGACGGGTTGTCAGGGCCACCACGAAGCCACGCGCCAATGGGGTCGCCGGCGCCGTCCCCTCCTTCCGATGCAGGGACGTGGGCGTATTCACCACCTCAATCCCCATCTCAAACGCCGCCCCTATCCCAATCTTGAACGCCAACTCTATCCCCGGGGGGGCCACCTCCATCCCCGTCATGCCCCTCTGTGGGCTCAGATTGGCAGGCTGTCGAGGCGGCCACGAGGGTGAAGGAAGCATCCGCCCAATCATCACAGACCTGGTTGACCCGCTGACCAGGTGAAGGAGTTGCGGTCCCATAGCGACGTTACAGTGTTCATGGTGAAGTATGTGGACAGACGTGATCGCCCCGTCCTGTTCCTGCTGGGCGAGTGTTATGCTAGGCGAGGGTTGGCGAACCCTCATGAGGTCTCTGGCCGTGTGTCGAGCCGGTACAACAAGACAATCGCCTGCGCCGCGAATGGTTGGCATCTTCCTCTGGGAGGTCAAACAAAGTCTCTAGACTTGCTGGGGGCCGTTAAGCTGGCCTTCGACGATTTGATCCAATTTAATGGTGAAGGTCGACGGGCGCATACTTGTGTGATGATGCTGGGCACGCACATGACGTTCCGGTCCGCGCACGTGCTTCGTTGCAGGGAGAGTCCAACCGCCAAGCCTGAGTGTGTACTACATCTTCGAGGATTACGGGCGTGTGATATCTGACAGAGCTCAGTTCACAGAGTCGTATCTTATGACCGAGGATCGCAAGTTCACGCTGCTGATGTATGTGCCAAGTGGAAAGGCCGCTCCGTGGGTGCGACCGGCGCTTGAGCTGCTAGAAAAGCGCCTCCACCCACCTTCTGCGGTCGGGCCACAAGCACTTCGCGCTCAGGTGGCAGAGAGGCCAGAGCATATGGACAGGGATGAAGAGCACCCTACATATTCTCGTCGGCGAGCGCGCGACAGCAATGTGCAGCGATTGGGGACGCGCGCTGGTGTTCCTGCGCCCGCTCTTTCCACTGGCCGTGGCGGGGCATCCTCTCGCGGCGTACCCTGGCGTGGAGCACCCTGGCCGAGCACTGACCTCACCCCACGGTGCCCCGATTCTCCTGCCGTTTCCACAAGCAGTGATTTGACGGTTCGAGTGGAGGCGGCTGAGGCGTTCGAGAACCACACGCAGGAAGTCCGTGCGCGTTTTCATGGGGGTCTCCCGGATACAGCGGGAGGGCGGGCCTTCTGAACGTACATCGCTGTGGCCGCGGGCTGCCAGCACAGGCAGTCCGCATCAGGCCAGGTGTCCTGTGGGCGTCGTTGACGCTCGCAGGCAGTGCAGTGATTTGGCAATACTTGGGCCGTGGTTCCATGCCCATTGTTGCCATTTGGGCAATGATAGAGACGTTGCGCTGGCATCTGAGTCAGTGCCCTTTCAAGACTTGGTGGTGGAGCTGTGTTACTTTTTGCTGGAACACTCTTCAGACGTGGTGGTCAATTGCTCGACGTTATCCTCGCCGTGAGTACTATGACATCTAGGTGTTTTGGACTCTCGCAGTCGTTTGGTACGCTGGGCTCCTCTCCGTGCACACCACTGGTGTCTACGCCGGCCTACGCTACATTAATACAAGTGATTGGATGGTGGTGCCCCTCAGATGGCTGATTATTTCCCTGGCGTTGTGGTCCCGCAGTGTTGAGGCCATGTTCCTCGTGATCCTCGCCTGGCTTTGGATCTGCGCTTGTCTCCATGATGACAACGTTGCACATCACGTTTCCCACGCCGCTGACCTCGCCGTGGTGGTGGTGCGTAGCACACTGATGCCATTTTCATATAAGGCAATTGGGACAAGTGTGAATCAATTCTTTTAGAGACGATACACCTTCAAAGAACCGGTCCACATGCTTGGCCTTTTCACCTTCCGTCATTCCCGGATGGAAATCGCCATATCGGTATGCGCCAGGAAGACCCCGATCTCTGAGAGCCTGTACCGCTTGCAAATTCGATGCCGGAGAGCGGGCTTCTTGTTGGCCGCCACTGACAGGTGTAGTGGAGTCAATAATTATGTGGCGTTCGCCTTGATTTGCCCGGTCGATCAACGGAAAATGGTGGTTGAAGAATTCTCATCGATGGCTTTTGGGAAGGTTGTGCAACATGGGTTGTACCAGTGGCGACTGTGGAAGGTGGTTTAGATTTCGATGGTGACATAACAAGCTTTCTCCGAATATTTTCACTAGATGTCCCTGGCACCGTATCCGCCACAAAAAGTCAGGCATGTGATGATGCTATCGGGTTCAAGTAGCTTACCATCACACCACTGAGGATTTCTGTTAATAAAGTGTTAAAAAGTGTTAATTGTGTGTTAAAAAGTGTTAACGGGTAGGAACTGTTAATAGTGGTGGTATAAATCCCGATGGTAAATAATTGTTGGCTTGGGAAAAAGTTAAGGAATTATATAATTCATGTTAACAGAATGATTAACAGAATGTTAGTTTCACACAATTTTAACAGAATGTTAACACTTAATCGGAGGGGTGCCGGAGGGAGTTGAAATAGGCCCCCCTCGCGAGATCGTTACACATGTAAGAAATATTAACAGAAAATCAACACTTTTAATAGGAATCATACACGTGGCACTCGGATTAACAGTTTTACCGGATACTAACACTTGGCAGACTTCAAACGGTCATAAATTAACAGATTTGACCGGATCGTCCACGTGTCATGACTATTAACACTAGCACCACTAGATATTAACAGAAATTCCAGATTGTTCCACGTGGCATGTCTATTAACACTAGCACCACTAGCTATTAACAGAAATTCCAGATTGTTCCACGTGGCATGCTAAGAGGGACTGCCGATGCTACTAAAAGTACCACTGGAACAGATACGTTCCATGTGGCAAGCAGGCATTCGCTATCTACACAGAGCAATTGGACGGAGCTGATGAAGCTGCGCTGGCGTTCGGTGTCCTCCTTCGATTGCTGCGCGGAGCTGATGAGGTAGCTTGCGCTATTGCTTCTTGCAACGTACCGCTTTCATCCCCGGCCATAGGTAAGTGGCGTGTAGAGGTACGCGGTTTCGAGGTGGGCGATGGATAATGACCTTGGTTTCGAGACGGCTTACCGGTAGGAGAAGGGTACGTTTTTCTGCCTCGTTGCACACATACACGCCCCTGCTGTTCATAGTAGTAAGGTCCTCAACAGTGGGGTAGGCGGTCACCATAGCCAGGCGGCACACGGTGTCGTTGGCGGCGGAGTTCTCGGCGGAACGCTTCAGGAAGATCAAGTGGTAAGCCTCCACGGTGCCGTACTCAAAAGCGTCGGCCGCGCATGTACTCAAAGCCACGTTGAAGGAGATACGCGTTTTTGCCCGGGTGTAAACCCGGGATGTGAAGTCCTCATCGGCTCTTCGCGCATGCGCGAGAATCGAAGGACGTCCATGGCTGCATCCAGGGAAGGGCTTGCATGATCGCTAAAAAGGGATCGGACGCACCCCACCAGTTCCCGGTGCAGACGACCCCCCTCCTCGTTTGCCAACGCAGCGGTTGGTACACCGTCGCGGACGAGATAGTGGCCGGTGTCCAAGAGATGGCACACCTCGGAGGAATCGTCAGCCCGGGTGGTCCCAGAATCATGGTATTCGCCGCCCTTGGCCATGACCATCTCCGTGAGCATGTCCGGAAGGAAGCGGATCCCTTCGTAGCTCCACGCCATGTCGTCCACCGCCTCTTTCGTGAGATACGCGTTCGCTATGCACGTGTCGATCGCCTTACCTCCGACCGGGGCTGGCACCACCCCCTTGCTGTCGCCCAGGAGACGCTCGACCCAGAGCTCGTTGGTGCTGCTCACCACGCCGGTTTCCTCCTCTTGCTTGCACAAGTGAACGACCGCCATGCGCAGATTCAACGTCAACATGTTCATGGGGCATTGCTGTTCCACAATCACCGCAAAGGCCCACAGCTCTTTCCCGGCCTCCTTCCGGGGCTCCGCACGGGACTCGAGGTCCCCACACAATCCTATTGCAGGCCCTCTCATAAAGTAGAGCACCGCCCGCCGCAAAGTCCACCAAGCCTTGTCCAACTCCGGATTCAAGTTCTTCAGAACATCCATGAACACCATCGGACTGAAAATCAAGATAAAGTTCAGCATGTCCTCCATGGTGTAGTTCCCTGCAACAGCGAGCCTTTTACAGATGTTAGGCAACCGGCGCATCCTCCCCGCGTATGAAATGACACCAACAAACTAACAACAGTGCATACATATATACCTGGTTGTAGTAGCATTCATCCCTACGGTTAGTAGGTGTGGCCATTCCCTGCCGGTGCACACAAACATGGTTGCACGCGGACCGGGCGAATAAGGTTGGCGCATCTGCCACGCCCGTTCCTACTAAACAAGGCACATGCAAGGTGATGGGTGTCGGTATCCGTTGTTAGATCCGGGTGCTCACCCGCGTATTGCACGAAGTCCTGGTACTCCCGGTGCATGTCATGCGGCGCGGTCAGTCCCTTTCCGTTGGCCTGCAACTGCTTCAGTTGCATGGGTGAGAAATAGCACGTGTTTGGGCAATTGTTCACCTTGTTTCGCAGCATTTTCAGGAACTTCTTGATGACGCCGTAACACATCATGTGCATGAACGGCAGCACGTACCCGTAGATGGGGTCAAAGTAGTCCAGCTGCTCTAACGGCCCGGCTGCATATCGGCCGGTTCGCATCGGATCCACACCATCCTCATGCGCAGACTTCCGGTTTGCTCGATCGACGCAGCCAACTCCGAAGTCGATGACTCGCAGCGTGATGCCGCCCGCGGACGCGCACGGTAGCGCTTCGGCAACGACCACATTGTTACCCTTGACGTCGCCGTGCACGATACCCTTGGAGTGCAACTGCGAAAACGCCTTCAGCAACTCGTTGGCAAGTAGCAGCTTGACCTCCAAGGATAGTCCACCGTCAGGCGGAAGCCGCATGAATTCCCACAGCGTCCGGCCGCGATCGGGCATGACGAGCAACGGAACTGGCCCGACCTGCAGCGCTTCCCGAGTTATGGTCTCCACACCATACCGTGAACAGGGCACGACGTAAGTGGGTGCTGCTTCCGACGCCAGTTTTGTCATGACTAGCTCCTGCGCACACCGCTTGAACTCCTTGGGCGGCTGCTTGGGCGGTCCCTTCCTACGGCTTGCGGATTGGAGGTTTCCCTTGGTCTTGGGGTGTGGCTCTGGCCCCGAGGTTTTGCAAAACCTTTTGACCACGACCTTGTCCGTTCGGTCCAGTGTACAACCTCGTGTGACGGCGCCGTACGCGCCACTGACCCGTTCGGCATCTTTCGGCTCAAGGATATTCGTCGGTTCCACCTTGGAACACCCCGCGCGCTTGGCGACGGAACGTAAAAATGGGATGCCGTCGAACTCGGTGAGAATTTATTTTTCCAGAAACACCAGGAGACCCTCGTCAAAATCCCTGTTGTCCGCAGTAGTGATTCCTTGCTGCTGGCGCCGAAGGAAAGCAGCTCTGCGCCGTTTGAATTTTCCCCCCCGCTAGGAAACAAACCGCAAACCCAGGGTTGTTGGTTAACCTGGATCAGTGTACTGTGTGTATATACGGTGTGGGATATTGCGGCCACCCGATGCACACACGGCGGCAAAAGGTGGCGCAAACCGAAACATGTTGGACAACGCAAAGAACCGGGATGATGGGAGCGATATGCCCCCTAGCATGCCTGCCTAGGACTGGTCCGCCGTGTCACGGGTTAGGTGTCGGTTGCAGACACCATGGTATCAGCAACATCAGAGAGGTACGCTGGAAGGTAGGCAAAACGGACGCACACCGCGGCCACCTTCCGCGCCCGGCCCGTTGGCGGGCTACCGACGAGGTACAAGTACGGCACAGCCACGGCTCAACTTAGAGAGGCGGGCCGCAACCGGACATCTTTGGACACACCCCGAACCGGACAGCAGGACTCCGGGGGACGATGTGGACGAGGCACGCTCGCGCGAGGAAACATTACGCAGCTTGCCGTAAGGTGAAACGCTTAAATTCCGCGGGTACGTTGCGCGCACGGCCCGTGGGCGTGCAGCGCACGAGCAACACGGTACGCGTCACGGGCGTGAGGTGAAACGCTAAAACCCCGCGGCTACGAGGCGCGCACGGCCCGTTGGCGTGCAGCGCACGAGCAACACGGTACGCGTCACAGGCAGGCTGTGGTGGAAGCCAAAATAAGAACCGGGGGTCGGCCTGCAAGATGGATGACCGCATACTCGTTCGTTGGGAATGAAGTGTGTATATTCAGGGGGGGGGACGCAGCAGCGGAAGCGGGAATGGCGGGTGCAATGCGTACCTTGCTGCCAGCCGCAGCCGCCGCGTCTTCAGCAGCGGGGGGGGCGGAGGCACCCCCTCCAGCTTCGGCTGCGGTCGCTGATGGAGCAACCTAAGTAGGACGCAGCAAACAACCGGAAGCACTTCAACAACCAGAAGCAGACCGCTGGCGACGGTATGTCCCCAGCAGCCCTCCGGCTTATATGAAGATCACCCTTTAAAAAACAGGGACAAGAGGCTTGCATAACCCGCCGCATCGTTGCGCGACCGGCCCGTTGGCGATCAGCGCACGTGCTACACGGTCCGCAGAGGCTTCAACACATGTAAAAAATGAAACCCGGTGAACACGAAAATGAAACACTTCAAACGACGAGAAGCATACCACGCTGGCGACGGTATGTCCCCAGCGTGACCTCCGGCTTATATGAAGATCACCCTTTAAAAAAACAGGGACAAGAGGCTTGCATAACCGCCGCATCGTTGCGCGACCGGCCCGTTGGCGATCAGCGCACGAGCCACACGGTCCGCAGAGGCTTCAACACAGTTTAAAAAATGAAACCCGGTGAACACGAAAATAAAACACTTCAACCAACCAGAAGCAGGCCACGCTGGCGACGGTATGTCCCCAGCGTGACCTCCGGCTTATATGAAGAACACCCTTCAAAAAACAGGGACAAGAGGCTTGCATAACCGCCGCATCGTTGCGCGACCGGCCCGTTGGCGATCAGCGCACGAGCTACACGGTCCGCAGAGGCTTCAACACATTAAAAAAATGAAACCCGGTGAACACGAAAATAAAACACTTCAACCAACCAGAAGCAGGCCACGCTGGCGACGGTATGTCCCCAGCGTGACCTTCGGCTTACATGAAAATCACGCTTAAAAAAACAGGGATAATGAGGCTTGCATAACCGCCGCATCGTTGCGCGACCGGCCCGTTGGCGATCAGCGCACGAGCCACACGGTCCGCAGAGGCTTCAACACAGTTTAAAAAATGAGACCCGGTGAACACGAAAATGAAACACTTCAACCAACCAGAAGCAGGCCACGCTGGCGACGGTATGTCCCCAGCGTGACCTCCGGCTTATATGAAGAACACCCTTTTAAAAACACAGGGACAAGAGGCTTGCATAACCCGCCGCATCGTTGCGCGACCGGCCCGTTGGCGATCAGCGCACGCGCTACACGGTCCGCAGAGGCTTCAACACAGCAAAAAGATGTACCCGGTGAACACGAAAATGAAACACTTCAACCAACCAGAAGCAGGCCACGCTGGCGACGGTATGTCCCCAGCGTGACCTCCGGCTTATATGAAGAACACCCTTTTAAAAAAACAGGGACAATGAGGCTTGCATAACCGCCGCATCGTTGCGCGACCGGCCCGTTGGCGATCAGCGCACGAGCTACACGGTCCGCAGAGGCTTCAACACAGTTAAAAAATGAGACCCGGTGAACACGAAAATAAAACACTTCAAACGACCAGAAGCAGGCCACGCTGGCGACGGTATGTCCCCAGCAACCCTCCGGCTTATATGAAGAACACCCTTTTAAAAAAACAGGGACAACAGGCTTGCATAACCCGCCGCATCGTTGCGCGACCGGCCCGTTGGCGATCAGCGCACGAGCTACACGGTCCGCAGAGGCTTCAACACATTAGAAAAATGAGACCCGGTGAACACGAAAATGAAACACTTCAACCAACCAGAAGCAGGCCACGCTGGCGACGGTATGTCCCCAGCGTGACCTCCGGCTTATATGAAGAACACCCTTATAAAAACAGGGACAAGAGGCTTGCATAACCGCCGCATCGTTGCGCGACCGGCCCGTTGGCGATCAGCGCACGCGCTACACGGTCCGCAGAGGCTTCAACACATTAAAAAAATGAAACCCGGTGAACACGAAACGAAAACACTTCAACCAACCAGAAGCAGGCCACGCTGGCGACGGTATGTCCCCAGCGTGACCTCCGGCTTATATGAAGAACTCCCTTAAAAAAACAGGGACAAGAGGCTTGCATAACCGCCGCATCGTTGCGCGACCGGCCCGTTGGCGATCAGCGCACGCGCTACACGGTCCGCAGAGGCTTCAACACAGTTTAAAAAATGAGACCCGGTGAACACGAAAATGAAACACTTCAACCAACCAGAAGCAGGCCACGCTGGCGACGGTATGTCCCCAGCGTGACCTCCGGCTTATATGAAGAACACCCTTAAAAAAAAGGGACAAGAGGCTTGCATAACCGCCGCATCGTTGCGCGACCGGCCCGTTGGCGATCAGCGCACGAGCTACACGGTCCGCAGAGGCTTCAACACAGTAAAAAGATGTAACCCGGTGAACACGAAAATAAAACATTTCAACCAACCAGAAGCAGGCCACGCTGGCGACGGTATGTCCCCAGCGTGACCTCCGGCTTATATGAAACGCTTGCAACAAGCTAAAAATGCACAAATACACCGGTGCCGGCGTTTACCTTAGCGGCCGCAACTAACCCCGCGCCCCGATGTGCGCCACCGGGAGCCTGAACAACGCCCGCTTCAGTTTACTCACACTTAAAATAAACGAACATTCCGTTCCCACAATCTGCACGTACCGCGTTATTAGCAGTTCGCGGTTGCTTTCCAGCTGTCATCAAGTTTGCGCTCCACCGGTCATCCATCTGTTATGAACGAACACCACGCACCCCCACCCTTTGCTTTGCAGTCTATAAACGTGTGGATAAAAATATAACAGCAACCGTGCAACGATTTAGCACCTTACAAATTTTACAGACTCGGGTTTCTCTTGTAACAAATATATTATATATGCTGGTCTGCTCTGGCAGAACGTCAGCTCAGAAATGATTTCGCTAGCTACCTACGTCCAACTATCGTTCCATCCTACGTACGTAGCTAGATAGGTCTTAATAAGGTCTTCATGCGTTTGGTGTTCGCGGATGTACCTATATCTACCGTAGATGATCCTGTCGATCGTCGATGGGCATGGGCGTTGTCAGTGGCGACTGCATTTTGAAATGATTATCTCGCCAGGACACCCACATCACGGTGGCTGCGCTGGGTATTAACACTTTTCAAATGTACCGGCGAAACAGGCGTGTGTTCTGGCTCCAATATAATTCCCAGCAGCGTGATTATACCACGATTAACATATGCAGCCTTCCGTTAACACTCCTGAACTATCCCATTAACACTCCCTCGCCAACGGTTAACACTTTCTTCACACCTCATTAACACTTTTCCGCCTATAATATAGCCCATTATGAAATTTGATTAACACCCAGTTTCCACATTAACACTATTTAACACTCGATTAACATTTTTTAACACATCATTAACAGTTTTTAACACAAATCCTTCCTAGTGTGCATGCGTATAGCCGTATACCATCGATACAAGCATGCAACAAAATATTTATACATGTGCACGCACTCGATAACGATTAATTGGCTTCGAATATACGCAAGGTACCTTGGTGATTTACGCGATGTGCACGAACTCGATCTAGGGTCTTCCGTCTTTTTTTGGCAGACCGTGCTTCATTCGGTACGGCACTAGGTGATTTCTCGCTGGCGAACAAAGTTTTCTTCTTCTCCCGAGACCTTCTCACACGTTCTGCATTCATCCGCCGTTTTCTCGCAGATGGACGCTCAGGTGGGCCACTTAGTGGTTTGTCTTTTGGGGAGGTGGCGGGAGTGGACGTAGTGGCGAGGGTGGAGGCGGGGAGCAAATGTTCAGTGAGTGGCGCCTCACTCAACGAATGTGCGGCGGGTGTGGAGAGGATGGCGGGAGTGGAAGCGGGGCAGAGAAGAAGGCTTTCTTTTTTTGAAGCGGCCCGCATTTGGAAGTTTTATTGGCCCAGTTTCGGCCAGCCCGGCCAATCTTCAAATTTGCCCGCCGCAGGCGCAAAATTTTAATTTTAAGTATGGCAAGATCATAAAAATCGCACAATTTTCACGAAAATTTTCATAATCGGGACCCTTGAGAGAC
The DNA here is from genome assembly GCA_001247695.2 of Cymbomonas tetramitiformis. NCBI lineage: Eukaryota > Viridiplantae > Chlorophyta > Pyramimonadophyceae > Pyramimonadales > Pyramimonadaceae > Cymbomonas > Cymbomonas tetramitiformis. The sequence goes on along the minus strand of LGRX02033823.1, from coordinate 40,754 downwards.
GGCCCGCATCCAACAATCGAGCGGCCCGCAACCGGCCCGGGCTGACTTCAAACGGCCCCGGGCCGGCCCCTCACGGTAAGCCTTCTTCCCCGAAGCGGGGGCGGAAGCTCCAGAATCTGCAGGCGACTTCTCGCTGGTGAACAAGGTTTTCTTCTTCTCCCGAGACCTTCTCACACGTTCCGCATTCAGACGCTGTTTTCTCGCAGATGGACGCTCAGGTGGGCCACTTAGTGGTTTGTCTTTTGGGGAGGTGACGGGAGTGGACGTAGTGGCGAGGGTGGAGGCGGGGAGCAAATGTTCAGTGAGTGGCGCCTCACTCAACGAATGTGCGGCGGGTGTGGAGAGGATGACGGGAGTGGAAGCGGGGCCGGAAGGTCCAAAATCTGCAGGCGACTTCTCGCTGGTGAACAAGGTTTTCTTCTTCTCCCGAGACCTTTTCACACGTTCCGCATTCAGACGCCGTTTTCTCGCAGATGGACGCTCAGGTGGGCCACTTAGTGGCTTGTCTTTTGGGGAGGTGGCGGGAGTGGACGTAGTGGCGAGGGTGGAGGCGGGGCGCAAATGTTCAGTGAGTGGCGCCTCACTCAACGAATGTGCGGCGGGTGAGTAGAGGATGACGGGAGTGGAAGCGGGGCCGGAAGGTCCAGAATTTGCAGGCGGCTTCTCGCTGGTGAACAAGGGTTTCGATATCTCCGGAAACCTTCTCACACGTTCCGTTTTCAACCGTCGCTTAACGGCCGATGGGCGTTCAGGCGGTGCGCTACTCGTAATCGTCATCGGGGAAGTGGTGGGAGTGGATAATGTGTGCGTATTTTCTTCTGGTTCAATAGGTCCAGGATGCGGAGGGGTTCCGGATAACAAATGAAATGCGCGAATCTCGGCTTGTGATATCGAACGAGTTGAGCTGATTGCAACCACACATCGGTAGCTTAACATAGCTTTAAAAAGCGAACGATGATGTTTCCCCGCGCGATAACATCGCCTGCCTTGACCACAACCATGACACGCTTCCAAGGAGATCGATGGCGTCACGCACAAGCTTATAGACGCTCGTCGAAAAGCATCCGATACTGGGTCCGGGTAATACTCGAACGTGTCAAAAAAGGCATGTTGCGTCGGCACCTCTTGAGAAATGCTTTTCAAGCAACCAATAATATGATAATCCACCACTCCGGTGATCACGTATCCCTCGAAAAACATCCACAATATGTTGAGGATGTGGAACATGAGAAACCCGCGGAGTGTACTCGTTGGCGTCGACATTGAGGAAGACTTGAGGGTGGGTTCCAAGTCCGATGTCAAAGTGAAATCGTTGGTGCGATAAGTATGTATAGTTCATGTGGACTTTGAATGTTCACCTCACCTGCGACAAACCAACACAAAACATGAGCGACCACAAGGGCGGGAGCATAACTCCGATCACGCGCGCGACGTACGCACACCGAAGCAAGGGTACATAGACGACATGATATGCCACGCGCGGGTACATAGACGACATGATATGCCACGCGCGAGAACAACCCAAAGGGCGGGAGCATAACTCCGATCACGCGCGCGGCATAGGTACAACGAAGCGAAAGGGTACATAGACGACATGATATGCCACGCGCGAGAACAACCCAAAGGGCGGGAGCATAACTCCGATCACGCGCGCGGCATACGCACGACGAAGCAAAAGGGTACATAGACGACATGATATGCCACGCGCGAGAACAACCCAAAGGGCGGGAGCATAACTCCGATCACGCGCGCGGCATACGCACGACCAAGCAAAAGGGTACATAGACGACATGATATGCCACGCGCGAGAACAACCCAAAGGGCGGGAGCATAACTCCGATCACGCGCGCGGCATACGCACGACCAAGCAAAAGGGTACATAGACGACATGATATGCCACGCGCGAGAACAACCCAAAGGGCGGGAGCATAACTCCGATCACGCGCGCGGCATACGCACGACGAAGCAAAAGGGTACATAGACGACATGATATGCCACGCGCGAGAACAACCCAAAGGGCGGGAGCATAACTCCGATCACGCGCGCGGCATACGCACGACGAAGCAAAAGGGTACATAGGCGACATGATATGCCACGCGCGAGAACAACCCAAAGGGCGGGAGCATAACTCCGATCACGCGCGCGGCATATGCACGACGAAGCAAGGGTACATATACGACATGATATGCCACGCGCGAGAACAACCCAAAGGGCGGGAGCATAACTCCGATCACGCGCGCGACATACGCACAACGAAGCAAGGGTACATATGCGACACGATATGCAGTCATAAATGAATAAAAAGGTCAATTGTAAACAGTTGAGGCAGTAATACTCGTCCGGACCGACATAGTCCCTATCATAGAAGTCACTTTCAGTCTGGAAGAAGCACGTTGGCTCTGTGAACCAGTCATTGTCCCAGAAATCCACACTTAAACCGACAGACTGTTTATGCCTTCTAAGGGCAACCAAAAACTTGCTAAACTCTGGCTTAACTAAGTCATCTACGTCAGACAACTGTTGAAAGAAAAAAGAGCTATGAGGAATAGTGAAATGTCGGTTACATTTGACCTTGAAGTCATGTAATGATAAAACGGAAAATGAATCTTCAAACGACCTAATGTAACACAGTGCAAAAACGCACGTAGGCTGTTCAACTTCAAAAAGAAATTCGATGGTGCGGTAACCATCTTTCCTAAGGGAATCCAAAACCATAACGCAGTCTTCAGTACGCAGGATGCGGGAAAGTTCTCTCCACTCTGAAAAGAATATCATGATAATTGTTAGTCGCAAGAATTCAAGCACAGAGTATCTAACTCTAAGATACTACCGCTAACGTACTTTCTAAATCGTCAGCCTCGCGCATTCCTATTTAATCCTCCTTTTTAACCCTTCTTACCTGCAGCACAAAATAACAGTTCTAAGAAATAAATAGCCAATCAACGTTAAACATGGAAACTAACACGGGCGACAACAGGAACCGAACAGCAACATTGACTGCAGCAGAAATAACAGTTAACATTTAGCACATCGTCAAAAGGAACCACCGAGAAAACACAGAATTTCACACGGAAAAAAATAGAAACCGAAACATGATACAGCTCACACACATTACAAACATCGTGATGCGAAAACCGGCACGGGTTGACGCATCACAACGTTACAAACAGTTTACAAAGAACATTACAAACAGTTTACAGAGAACATACTTTACAAAGAACAGAACAATAACATTGACTGCAACAAAAATAACAGTTAACATTTAGCACATCGTCAATAAGAACCACCGAGAGAACACAGAATTTCACACGAAAAAATAGAAACCGAAACATGATACAGTTCACACACATTACAAACATCGTGATGCGAAAACCGGCACGGGTTGACGCATCACAACGTTACAAACAGTTTACAGAGAACATTGCAAACAGTTTACAGAGAACATAATTTACACACAATTTACACAGAACATAACTTACACACAATTACACAGAACACGCAATTTACACCGAACATCGCCCCGCGGTCTTACGACCTGCCGCGAGGAAAGGGTACCTGCGAACTTTCATTCAAACATACGGCAAGGGGTCCTCGGGTCCCGTCCCATTCTTGCGCTTGTAGTTGATCATGAAGTTGACTATAAGCAGGCAGGCGGTTCTCGGGTCCGGTCCCTTGTCGTTGTCGTGGATGTAGTTCGCATGCACACGCAAACAGTAGGCAGGGATCAGAACGTACCACGCGGAAAAAGTTGCTTGAGGAGGATGGCGAAAGGAATCTTTAGGGTCACCGACAACCACCGTTAACAAACCTGCATACAAAACGCAATGGATTCAGTTACGTAAATAGTAGCCACAAATGCGTAAAGAAGAAAACGGTTGAACAACGCAACAATCATGCAGGGCTCCCGCCGTAAACAGCTGCAGTGGGCGGGACGCACGATGGTTGAATGATTTGCCAGTTGCTGAGGCTATCTATTTATTGCACGCGTTCAAAATGCCGCGGGGTTTGAGCAGCTCGAGCTGCGTGTGTTGGTCAACGTCGATCGTACATGCCATGACGACACATGACACGCCTACTGTCCCATTATGCAGCTGTTGCCAACAGCTGTAAAATGGGACAGTACAGTAGGCGTCACTGTTAGGATTACGTAGGTCCGACATGGCTCGCGCGGCTGTCTTTGATCGAGACCATTTTACTGTGTCACAGGATAGCGTAACATGTCATGCGTATAAACATGTAATGCATTACATGTCATGCGTTACATGACAGCGTTACAGATTTGCGAAATAGCATACATATATGGGCAAGTCCGAATTCGACTGTATCGTCCGACATGGCTCGCGCGTCTGTCTTTGATCGAGACCATTTTACTGTGTCACAGGATAGCGTAACATGTCATGCGTAACATGTCATGCATTACATGCCATGCGTTACATGTCATGCGTAACATGACAGCGTTACAGATTTGCGAAATAGCATACATATATGGGCAATTCCGAATTCGACTGTATCGTCCGACATGGCTCGCGCGTCTGCCTTTTGATCAACGTAGTTAGGTGCCCCCCCTCGCGCCTAACGGGCGCCCGAACGCCGAACGGAGCGAGGGGGGGGGCATCAATATCGATCCAGGTAGTGCCCGACGTATGCGTCATTGATGGACATCGTTATGGCCGATATCGTCATCAATCAATGTCGATAGGGCAGGTCTTCGTGTCAATCAATATTCAATATATAGCGAGCGAATCAATAAAAAACAATAATTTCGATATGTGCACATCTGTTATCAATAAATAACAATATCTTCGATATATTGATAAATCGAAAATATCGAATATTGATACCACATTTTGCATATCTTGCGGAGGATACACTTTTGCACCACCGTCTGCGCGTTTGCACTCATACTGGATAATGCCATCTTCAGGAAGATCCACTACATCGATTCCACCGCCCCCTCTGCGATTGCATCCACACTCTTTTGACAGGGGTAAAAGATAAATATATGCCTTCCACAGCTTTCCCCGAGACCGACTCTGTCTTAAAGTAACGTTACCTCGTAAACTAATCTCTTTTTGCTGTGCAATTTATGCATACAATACCGTAGCTTTGCACCCATGGCTTCTCGCCCTTGAAGCCTCACTACACATATGCCTCCCCACAGCTTTGACCACAATTACTGACACTTTCTTGCCCACAAGTTGGATGGCCTTGAACATTTCTGCTGGCCAACTGTGATGTATTAGAGTCGAAGGAAGAGATATCCTGCAACTGCCGACCTTTTACTTTGCCGTAGCGATCCTCTAGCAGTCTTGAAACGCATACAAAACACGTAAAATGCAACAAGTAAGAAATACGAACAATAAGTTGCCACTCACAATAAAAACATTATCACAGAAGGATGGCGGAACATTCCCAAAGGTGCATGCGTTGTCGGGTTGGCAAAAAGTGTCACTATATTATCACGCTAACATGCACCTCTTCAGGATTTTTATCACACGGGATGAATACAGTATCAAGTCAAGGTTGCCTACCTAGCTGATGGTAATACTAATTCTTGCATTCCCCCGGAAGGAGCAGGAAAAGTTGCAAGTCCCGGTGTGGTTGGCATGCTATAAAGCTTTTGAAACCAGCATGCCTAGGAAGTTTAGCCTGGCACCAGGCTTGGAAACATCCTCCAGACACCAGGCTACGAATCGCCCAACTTAGAATCAGACCTTGGTGCATCGTCACTCCTGTTCATGATATTTTGGTTGGAGTGAGATCTGGGAAAGCTCGACTGTAGAAGTTTCCTGGACAGCAGTGGTTGGAGGTAGAGATGCTATGGGGATGGCTGCATCGCATGTTTTCTTCTTACGAACCATCATCTCACGGAATCTGCGCTGGATGATAATTGCTGCGTCTTCACACCATCTAACACGAAGCTCGTGGCCGTACTCAGACTCCATCGTCCGCACAGAATCCCATTCCATGAGCTTTTTGACGGCCTCATTCCAGCGCCACTTGCCACGCTCCTCAGGTGTTGGAGGGCTCAACCTTTCCAGAACCAGCTCTGGCCCGTTTACCTCATGCCCATCAGCCTTGCTGCAGCAAAAAATGTGATTGTGCAGAATCGACCTCTCCTTCTACAGCGAATCACCAAAGCAATGAGCTCTCCCCATCCTAATCTCTCCCTACAATGCACCGACCCATGGGACCCTACTATCTTGCATACGTCTTGCTAAGAAGGACGTAGTGTCACACCCACAATTTCAACTTATACTTAGAATCGGAGGCCATCCTGGTTGTTCTGGTTGTGACGGAAGAGATAGCTAAATACTTATACATTTCTATTACACCTTCACATGCCGATCGACCAGGCTACTTGAGACGGCAAATGGGTCAAAGGACATCATGTGGGAAGTTGAAAGCAACAGGTCGGAAGGTAACTCATGAGGGGTTGAAGGCAGTGAGGCAGGAATACCTTCGAGTTCGCGGGCAAATACCATATTCCCGTCCTGTTGCTGTTCCCACATGAGGGTCGCCATCTGCTCTGTCCTTCTCTTTGGCTTCAAGTACTGATAGAATGGCTGCAGGTGATCCTGGTGGCGCATCTCCCCTCAGCACCACATCCCGATCACTCCGACATCACCATAATTAGGTCTCAAGTAGAGCTGATCGCACTCCTCAAGGCGAGTAAAAATATCTCCGGAATGACCCGCCAACAGCAGATCCATTTGTAGTTGCAGGTTTACTGGTCAAAGACACAACGAATTGGCTCGTTACACCTTGGTGGATTTGAAGATGAAGCTCGCCGGGCCGCACGAGCACGGCCAGCAGCAAGCCATTTCGCATAGCAAGCTCAGTTTCTTTCGGAGTCTCCTCCCGTATTTCAGTGATCCTGAAGAACGTTGATCATCGTCCCAGAATGACCCGTGCAGGTTGGGGACAAAGCTAGAGAGGCTACAACTGGCTGACCACCTCGACCGCGGCCGTATACATGGCCGAAAATAGTTGTAAGAACGGCAGCGAGCGGCACAACGAGGCGGATGGCACCTTGCAGACAACAGCAGGCAGCAGGAGAGCACTGAAGAAACACAATGTAAGCCCATGGCAGTGCCTGGTTTGGCACAACTTCAGCCGCGCACATTCACTCGCCAGGTCGGCTTGGACCACTGCGAGGGACGAGACTTGTGCTTGGCAGCCCACGGGCTCGCGGAGTGTCAGAGCACGCAGTTCCACCGGCGCGTCAGGCGATCGCGCCACAACAGGCGCAGAGCGGAGGTTCGCAGCCGCAGACCTTAGGATGGTCCAATGGGGCAGGGGATGCGGGGCCACCTGCGTGGCGTGCACTTCCCGGCTGGCTTCGTCAAAGAGGAAGATATGCGAGAAGATCTTCACCACCTGCTCGAGCCTAATGTTGCCACTGCCGCAGCATCCCACAAGCCACATCCCTCAGCGGCCACCCAGCCCAGGTTTCTCGCGCCTCGCTTGCCTCCTAGGTCCGATTTCAAGCACGTTGACTGCTGCACGGATCTGGATTCCAATCACTGCAAAGATGAGGCGTCACACACACACTCGGACTGTTGTCCGGTTTAATGTGACACACTCTCTCTGACAATCTGAATGTGATCCTTGCAGGGACGGTCTTGGCTTGAAGGGAGATACTTGGCTGTTTGCCGTATCGCAGGGAAATCATGGCATTTGCGATCCTACCATTTGATTGCACGATCCCGAGGGTATCCACATTGGGGCATCGCATCGTTGCGTAGGACAGTCACAGACGCAATGATCCGGGCATCTAGGGGCATCGCGCTCTCAGCGGCCGGCGCCAAGCGAGGCATACACAAACCCTCAGGCAAGACACACAGACACGCGTCTACGCTCCATCGGCGACACAGCAGTCCATACTGCTGGGCACGCATCGCAACGTAAACCCTATGCGCACAGTAACCTGTGAAAGCCGTGCTCAGCGCTCAGATGCAGCTCACAACGCACGAGCTTTGAATTGACTGGCCGCCGGGTGCCACGTGGAATAAATTCTACTGGATCCGCATGTATGCACAGCGACCACAAGGACGCCCCCACCTGGCCCGGCCTGACACCGACCCCGGACATGGGGCAATCACCTCGTGACGGCCATCTGCAGACGCTCCAAGTCTTCCGGTTCCATTATTTGGCCAAGAGCCTGCAGGCCCCCCATCCTAGGCTCAGTCATGCAAAACTCGACCCGGGCTCCACTGAAAACTCAGGATGACGCATGTGCCCTCTGCCAGACCCGCCGGCGTTCTTCCTCATGCATTCACATTGTGTGCCCCTGCTGCACCGCCGTGTCGGCTATCCTGCAGTTCACGCCTTCAGGCAGCTCGAAGAATGCGGCGCGGGATCCTACAGTGTCTGATGATCTTTCTGGTGCAAAGACTGTTTTGGGCCACTATAGCTGACCGGAAGTCAAACCCCGAAGAAACCCCCAGAAACCCTGAGTTGAGGGCCTGAAACCCGACAGCACAGATCAGAAGCGTATGATCAAAGATAAAGGCAATGATACAGACATAGTGCAGAGATCATGGCATTGGTGTGACCGTGTTTAGACCGTCACCATGAGATGGATCCGGGTGTTGTGAATAGAGGAGCTCGAGTGGGCTGGACAGTGGAAATAGGCGGAGGCGTAGGGCAGCCGGTCAAGTAGCTAATCTTGGTCCAGATCCCACTTCCCGGTGAATGGCTGCTGGCCATTGATAGATATTAGGTTTTAATTCAACTTGTAACTGCATCCCTGCCCAATGCACCATAAGATTGGCGGAAGCACCTTGATGTAGGTTTTGTCGACATCTTTCCCGTGGGCCGTCACCAGCCAATCCGCAATGCCCATCCACTTGTGCAGTGCAGTGATCGCCTCGCCCTCTGCAGTCACTCCCTGCTTGGCCCGGTGCGCCTGCGATTGCCCGGCACACCCACCACCTGCTCACAATAGACACTCATCAACCAGCCCAAAGCATCAGTGTACCCGGCTGCACGTGCCTCAGAGTATATCCGTGACTTTTGGAACCCAGAAGGAGCGTTACCACCCTAAAATGCCCACAAAAACAAAAAACCCTAAAACGCCCACAACAACAAAAAATCTTAAAATACCCACAAAACCCCCAAAAACCTAAAACACCCCCAAGTACCAAATAATCCTAAAACACCCACAAAAACCAAAAAACCCTAAAACACAAAAACCCAAAAAATCCTAGAACAGCATCAAAAACCAAAAATTCCAAAACGCCCACGAAATCCCAAAATCCTAAAACACCCCCAAAAATAAAAAAATCCTAGAATGTCCACGAAAACCAAAAAAAATCCTAAAACACAAAAAAATCTTAAAAGACCCACAAAAACCCAAAATCCCAAAACCACCCACAAAAACAAAAAATCCTTAAACGCTCACATACACCAAAAAAACCTAAAACACCCCCCCAAAAACTCAAAATCCTAAAACGCCCACAAAACCCCAAAATCCTATAACGCCCACAAAAACTAAATAATCCTGAAACGCCCACGAAAATCCTAAAACGCCCACAAAACCCCCCAAAATACTAAAACACCTACAAATACCAAAAAGCCTAAAACACCCACAAAAACCAAAAAAATCCTAAAACGCCCACGAAATCCTAAAACATATCGTTGGATCCTATAGTGACATTGTCAACATATTCGTGGACTCAACCGGATGTTTACTGGCTGCTACCGGAGGACCCGAAGAACTACAAGGCTTCAGTTGCTAATGACTGGATTGGTTTGGCTCTCAGTGAGCTGGGCTGTAGACCTCCGGAAGGGGGCCATTTTTCTGCGCACAGTACCCGGAAGGGTGCAACTGCTTGTGCTCGAGCTGTGGGCGTGACGATGGAGAAGGCGTACCTTTTCAGAGGCTGGTCACAGCAGTCTTAAGCAGTGCAGCACTACATCGACCCGACAGCTGTGAGGGACATGGACATGGACTACTACTTTGCTTGGTTGACGTGTTCACAGTGACAGATTTTCAGGAGATCTTGTGTGCCTCACTTAGTTTTGATCTTTGGTTACATGGCAAATGAGGATCCGAGCAAAAGAGAAATGTTCAAATTGGAGTGCAATAGAACTTTTGTGGTTTCAGACTTTCGGAATCCGTGACTCCTGCTGCAGCTGAGCTGATGACAATGACACATGTAGCATGTAGGACCGTGGCAACAGAACAACAAGGTTACAAGTAGCCACGAACCGACACGCCTGTTCAGCTCTGTTCCTTTTGCTCTTCTCACCGCTCCCGACCCAGATACTCTTTCCTTTTTGGTGACATGCACGGACAGTCTGGATATTTCAAGTCGAATTAATTCAGTCTTTAATTTCATCAAAGTAAGAATTTAGAAAGCATTAAAAAAGCACTTGAATGCATTTTAAACACTTTACAAAACCATTTAAATGAAATGTATTGCAGTGCCTGCCTTTGGCAAATGAGGATCCGAGCGAAAGAGAAATCCTAAAACACCTACAAAAAACAAAAAGTCCTAAAAAAATAAGCCGTGACGGGGGAGAGAGGGTGGAGGTGCGCAGCTATGGACGGACCCCAACGTGTCTCATCACGTTGCTCTGTAACCTTTTAATAATGTGGATGCCTCGCAGCACGCGCTTGCCCACGAGTTGCCATTTGTTTGTGTCCTCCGCTGTGGTTGCACCGCCCGCCTTACTGCTCTCCTGCTCTACCTGCATGCTTCGCACCGCCCGCCTCCATCACCGGTGTGCAAGATGCCTCCTCTTCCCCGCGCACTGGTATCCTTGACGCCCCACTCCCCTTTATCGTCAACTAGTATCTCCTTCTCTCCCTTCACTGCTGTCCCTTCACTGCTGTCCCAAACGCCCGGCCTCCGCCTTCACCACTATCCCCAATCTCTCGCCCCTTCCCTTCTGGCCCCGATCCTGAGCCCGACCTTGAGCCCTCAGCTTCGGGCCAACACACTACTTGACTCGATGATCTCGATCGCAATTCATTTCTGCCTGGCTCCCTGACAGCACTTAGGTCCCCCCTCTTGTGTTTCAGTAGCACTACATGTCGCCCTCGTTCCTCGCCACATGGAGCTCCGATGAATGCTGACATGGGCACTACGTGTGGCCCTCGTTCCTCGCCACGTGGAGCTCCGATGAATGCTGACATGGGCACTACGTGTGGCCCTCGTTCCTCGCCACATGGACCTCTGATGAATGCTGACATGGGCACTACGTGTGGCCCCCACGTGCCTCGCTCACATGGACCTTGATGAATGCTGACATGGGCACCACGTGTGGCCCCTGCCTCGCCACATGGACCCTGATGCATGCACTGACATGGCACCACGTGTGGCCATCGTCTCGCCACGTGGAGCTCTGATGAATGCTGACATGGGCACTGCGTGTGGCCATCGTTCGCCACGTGGAGCTCTGATGCATGCTGACATGGGCACCACGTGTGGCCCTCGTTCCGCCACGTGGAGCCTGATGCATGCTGATATGGGCACTACGTGTGGCCCTCATTCCGCCACATGGACCTCTGATGAATGCCGACATGGGCACTACGTGTGGCCCTCGTTCCTCGCCACATGGACCTCTGATGAATGCTGACATGGGCACTACGTGTGGCCCTCGTTCCTCGCCACATGGACCTCTGATGCATGCTGACATGGGCACTACGTGTGGCCATCGCCTCGCCACGTGGAGCTCTGATGAATGCTGACATGGGCACTACGTGTGGCCCTCGTTCCTCGCCACATGGACCTCTGATGCATGCTGACATGGGCACTACGTGTGGCCCTCGTTCCTCGACACATAGAGCTCTGATGCATGCTGACATGGGCACTACGTGTGGCCCTCGTTCCTCGCCACGTGGAGCTCTCCAATTGTATCACGAGTCATAAGAGGCAGCGAGTGGGAGAGTTGAGGAGGCTTTGTAGGGTGAGCTCGAGGACGGCGCTCTCGTGCCGCCTCCGCATGGCATTCGTGGGCCATGCGGTGAGCGTCTCCCAGAAGTTGCGGAATGCGCATAGGGAATCCGCACCAGCATGCTGTTGACCGCAGTGGTGATCTCAAGGCGCACGGAGAACAGCCAGTCCCTCCACTGCGGATGCTTGACGAACACGGGAATGTACACCGTCGCCACGACGTAGCTCGTCAGGAGTATCAACGCAAGCAGCGTGTTCAGGAACTCCTGCTGGAGCCCAACAAAAGAATCAGCATCAATGTGGACATCTCAAACGGCCCCATGCTCTCCCCAGCTTCACTGCTCGTGACAGCTAATCTAGTGCCTTCACGGTGTGCCCACCCACCCAATTGCTGGCACGTACGAGGGGCTCCAGTGGGGGCCTCTCTGCGAAGCGCTTGCTTGGGGAGCCGGGGAGGCAGGTTCCTGATGTCCCTCGCCGGCATGCAGGGGTGAGGTTGCCGGGGAGACAGGTCCCTGATGTCTCTCGCCGGCATGCAGGGGTGAGGTTGCCGGGGAGGCAGGTTCCTGATGTCTCTCGCCGGCATGCAGGGGTGAGGTTGCCGGGGAGGCAGGTTCCTGATGTCCCCGCCGGGCATGGGGTGAGGGTTGCCGGGAAACAGGTTCCTGATGTCCCTCGCCGCATGCATAGTGAGGTTGCCGGGGAGACAGGTTCCTGATGTCTCTCGCCGGGCATGTGGGTGTGAGGTTGGGCACAGGTTCCTGATGTCTCTCGCCGGCATGCAGGGGTGAGGCTGCCGGGAGGCAGCTCTGATGTCTCTCGGCCGGCATGGGGTGAGGTTGCCGGGAGGCAGGTCCCATGTCCTGTTTGGGTCCTCATGGCCGGCGGCTGGTGATGCTGGGAGGCAGGTTCCTGATGTCCTCTGCAGCCGGGGAGACAGGTTCCTGATGTCCCTCGCCGGCATGCAAAGGTGAGGTTGCCGGGGAGGCAGGTTCCTGATGTCCCTCGCCGGCATGCAGGGGTGAGGTTGCCGGGAGGGTGCGTCTGCCAATTTGTTCCGAAGGCGCGGAGGGCAGAGCCACAGGTGAGGAGGACTGAATGGAGAAGCCACCATGGTGGTGTTGGTCACGCGCATCTCGGAGAGATAAACGATGCCCATCCACAGGGCTGCGAGCTCCATGTAGAAGAACAGGATCCGGCAGCTGTTGAGGGCGAGGCTGTAGTAGGGGCGCTTCGAAAGGTTGATGTGGATCAAGATGACGAGCACCGCCATGCAGAAGATGGCCTGGAACAGCACGGTCTGCTTGTCGCTCCCTGCGAACAGTGCGCTCGAGTGGAGGGTGAGGAGCAGGATGACGATGCGGAAGACCATGAATTGGATCTGCAGAAAGTGCTCGTAGCGCTGCAGCTTCTGGAGTCCCATGGCCTTGCGCGTCTCGCAGAACAGGTGGCTGCAGAGCTCCACCAGCCAGGCATCTTCCGGTGTCCCCCGCTGCACCCCTCGGAACACACGAGCCAACAGCAGGCGCATGCCTACAACAGGCGCTACGATGTAGGCGACAATGCCGGTGATCGCCCACGGCACCATCTCGCCCCACTGATCGGAGAGGCTGTAGTCATAGCACACCACATGCGGGGCCGCCCTCATGTGGTACTTGCCTGCGCCGCCCGGGCCCACCGGCAACCCTTTCAACTGGTGCCTTGCAAGAGTGCTACGTGGCTAGAGTTCAATCTGCTTTTGTGTGGCTGGCAGGTCAGGGGGGGCGCCGATATTTTCCCCCCACGAGCAGGAAGAGCGGACATGCAACGCGGCAGAGGTCTACTCACAGGCGGTCAGTTGCATCGAGGGGGGAGGGCGGGCAACAGGGGTGGGGAAGCTGCGGCAGATGCCAGCTGGATCCAGGCGCTGAGGGAGGCAGGGCATGTGGCGGGTTGACCATCGGTGTCACTTTTGAGGCAGTCGAAAAGAGTGACGGAGCCAATTGCAAGGAAGAGCTGCAGCGTCTGCGAGTAAGTCAACATCACGTGCACGGCCCAGGTGCCCAGCCCGCTCCAAGTCTTCTCCTCGCTGAATTTGGCGAGGCCGCCGTGCATGTACGAGCGGAGCACGTGCTTCGAGGACGGGACTCGCTTCAGACGCGCCTCCTCATCGCTCCGCAGCAGCAGCCTAGGAGGTACTCGCGCACCCATCACCACTCTGATCCAAGTGTCCCTCCCTTCATGGTCTTTGGGAACTGCCCGCACATGTCTGGCTTAATGCCCGCAGGAAGGTCGGGGGCACGAATGAACAGGCGGAGCAGCAGGGTTGTCTGCCTGCGCTAGGAAGAATTGCCGGCAAGAGGTGGTTACATGGTTACGCACTTAGGGAGGTGGGAGAAAATGGAGGGGCAGAGAGAACATTCAAGATGCTAGGATGCACAAAAGGGGGGTGAGAGGGGGAGGGGAGACGATGACGGGGGAGCTGGGGGACATGGTGTGCCACCTGATGCCCCGCCCTGTGGCAAGCATAACTGCGAGTGTGGGAGGGGTGAGGATGATGAGCTTGAGCCATACTTTATAGTTCTCCCTGAACCCGCCAACGCAACCATTTTTCGCCACCAATCGGAGCTCCGGTCCCAAAGGGCGCTATGCTGCGCGCCCGCCTGGACTGATCGATGTTCCCTGCTGCCATCATCATCGGGAGGAGGGAGCGGACATATGGGGCACAGACCAGGCATCCATGCCGGTCTCGAGGCACTCAATCTGCAGCTCCTCGTATGGGATGGCGTGCCACCAGAAGAATCGCAAGATCTTGGACGACACCGAAGGCCACTTCATGTCCAGCCGCCAGAACATCCCGGTGACCTGCACGCCGTCCCCCTCCTGGCCGACCTTGCTCCCGCCGCGCTCGCCTCGAAGTCTCTAAATCGTCAAGCACGACCAGTGACTATTTGCAGCCCTCGAGAGGCCCCCCTAAGCCACTCCCCAGTCCTCCTGACCCGCATTTCTTTCAGCAGCCTACCACTGAGAGAGGGTCTGAGGTCGGGACGCTGCGGTATTGGGGAAGCCGCCGACGTCCGGGACTGGAGGAGTGCGTGCATAGCGGGGAGGAGCACCTGGATGTGAGTGAGGCCGATGTCAATGGCCATGAAGATCCGGGACTGGTCGTAGACGCGCACCAGCACGGGCAACAGAAACACAAACATCATCACGGCGACACGCACAACGATGGCATCGGAGCAAGCGAGGCAATGCGCCGCTGACCTGCGACTCGCGCTCCCCCGTCCCCTTCCCTCCTTACAGCAGTGGCTAAGCTCCCTGGACCTGCTCGCCGCCGCGCTTGACGCTTGCTCGTGTTACATCCCGGTCAACCCTCCGGGCCGTAGACAGACCTGTAGTACCCAGCAGAACATTTTGTGCAGCTTGAGCCTTGGTACCCTGCCCATACCCCCAAAGCCGCTCCAATGTTTCATTCTCCACTCACAAACCAAAGCCATCCCTCTTCCCACTGCTCAGGGCTCGAGAGGCCGCAATTCACCGCTCCCACCAAAGCTCCGACCCTCCCTGATAACCATAACCGCTACTCTAAGTCCGACCCCAATGACACACAGCCATCTATAACCGCCGAGATACATAGCACTCCATCTCCTCCTTTCGCTCCGGACCGTCCTTCACTACAAATCAACTTTTGCCAACCAATCATGGAGCTTCCGCGCAAGCCAACATGATGTCCTGACAGAAAAGTGCAAATCAAGTTTTTTTTTTTCAATCAAGGTGAGTTGCAAGTTGCCATGTAGAGCAGCCGCGGCAAGGAAGTCGAGGACGAGCACCCTCAGCACACGTGTCTCCACTCGATACCGCCTCGATGGACACAGCATCGCTCTCCTCGTTGCTGCCCTGCCCGTCCTTGGTCGTCTCCGTGTATCCCTGGAGGCAGAGTCAGGAGAGGGTGAGCGTGAATGCACCTCGCTGGTTTGAAGTGGTAGCAGGGGGTCTGCACGGGCAAGGGGGGGGGAAAGGGATGCTGTTCGCGGAGCGAGGGGGAAGGAGGGGGGTCTGTGTGGGATGAGGTGGCGGTTGATGGCTCGCCACACACTGCTGATGCGGAATGTGCTCTGAGGGGAGCGGCACACCTTGCAAGCGTTGGAGGGAAAGCACTGACTGACGTGTGCAGTCTCCCCGGAGGTATCCACCCAGAACCCCTCGGCGGGCAAAGGCCAGAGCAAGTTGGACTCCGCACAGTGGGTCCATTCCCCTTCCTTGGGACACTCCTGTTCACCCTCATCCCGGTCGCCTTTCGTCACCACTTGCCACCTTACGGCAAGATTAATGGCAGTTTGTCGTCCTTTGATGACAGATTCGGCCGCTTGTTGCCCTTTCCTGACACGCTCAACGGTTTCTCCACCTTTGATGACATGTTTGGTCGCCTGTTTCCCTTCCTTAGACTTTCGATCTTTTGTTGCTCTTTCATGACATGTTCGGTGGTCTGCTGCCATTTACTGACACGTAGGATCGTTTGTTGCCCTTTCATGACATGCAGGATTGCTTGTTGCCCTTTCATGACATGTAGGACTGTTTATTGCCCTTTCATGGCACGTAGGACTGTTTGTTGCCCTTTCATGACATGCAGGACTGTTTGTTGCCCTTTCATGACACGTTCGGCCGTTTGCGGTCACATCTTCGAACCCCTTTGCAAATGCAGTGCCACGAAGGGAGGGAGAGGGACCTGGCAGGTGGTTCCGGCGGCACCGTAATAGCCAACGGTGCAGAGGCAGCCTTGGATACTTGTCTCACCCTGGCTGCTTTGAGAATTCAGGGGACATGCTTCACATTCCGAGCTCCCCGCCTCATCCTGAAGTCACCGTCCCGTCCCACTGAATGCACCGATCATTGGCACCACACACATGCTGGAGCAGCACCTGTCCTCAGCCTCAGGCGCTTCGGCACACCGCTTTGAACAACACCACGTGGGGTCACTGTACAAGAGGCTGCCCTCTCCCTCACCAGCCGCCTCCGCCAGCTGAGTGTGGTTCCGTGATCGAGGCACGCAATACTGCGTTTTGTTGACAGAGAATTTTAGGCATCCTGAGGTGTGGCTGCATGCCTCGCACCTGGTACGAATTTTCTTTGCACAAAGTGCATGTGCTAAAGCCTCCCAAACTGCACCCGCCCGCCCCCCTTGGCATCGATCAGTGTGTGCACCTCCGGACACCCATTGCAACAGTACATCGCAACCCCTGGTCATGACAGCGAGGTCACACCAATCGGCAGAAAGAGCGCCTCCCGGTTACAGCAGGTCCAACTCGAATGGGCAGAGGCCATCCAGCGCCCCTGCCGCACCTCCCAGTGCTTCCTACGCCCCTGATGCGCCTTCCAGTGCATCCTGTGCCCCTGGCATCTGCAGAGCTAATCGTAGCCGTTGGATCTAAGTATGGCCACCGGCAAGACGGTGCATGTAATAGCTCATCGGCCCACTTCGTTAATATGGGCCGGTGACTATAGGTGTCATAGCAGTTGGTATGAACTGACAGTGACATCTAGCATCGAGCTTCATGAACTCTCACATGGCTTGCCCAATCAGTCATTTTAGTGAAATGATTGGGCATGGCGGCTCACGGCGTTTCGTCCTGCGAACCGTCTTCACTTCCTTGTCAATGAGAGTATACGCTCGCTTTTGCTGTTACTCATTGTTACGATTCCAGAAACCCTGGCATGTCTTTAATCCACCACCTACCAAGCCCTCCTTGCAGTATCAGCACATTCACAACAGGTGCACAGAAGTTTGGCGGGTGCGATGACCGCGCCAAGGGCGGCCGCGAGCTGGAGGGATGGAGGTGGGCGCACCTGAATGTGCCAGGCTCACACTGCGTGCAGGTCTGCTGGTCGAAGAGCTCACTTCTTGTGCCCTCAGCGCAGGGCGCGCACGACTCCGAGTCGTAAATGCGGTAGCCTGGGGAACAGCTCACTCGGATGACTACCGCTCCCATGCTGCTCTCCAAGTCCCCGTCTGCACCGCTCCACAACCCTCCCCTCTCCCTTCGCGCCCTCTCCTGGCATCACTCAGCAGCAGCCCTACAAACAACCCGACATCAACGCCTGGTGGTTCCCGTCACCTTGGGGCGCCCTCCTTATGGCGAATGCCGGATGGGTTCTGGGGCTGGACCGCACGATGAACGCACCGGTGACCCACCAAGGCACCTCCCAGGTGCCACGCGCGCCATTGGCTGCAACAAAGTACAGCTGCGCTTCGTTCTCCGCACTGTCCCAGCCCTCCGATCCCCCTCCACCACAGCGAAACGAAATGCCTCAGCATGTAGCGGAGACCACGAGAGGGTTGTGGGGACGAGCAGCACTCCTCAAGGTGCAGCGGCCCAACTTCTGACAAATGTGGCCACTTGTCACTTCTGGTCGCACCCAATACCAAGGGATGTGCCACTTCACCTCAACGGGATGGCTACGCGGCTGCTGCCATCGGCCGGTAGGTTCTCCAGAGCACTGTTCTCTGACGGGGAGCCGTCGTCATCCAAGGAGGCGTAAAGCCTACCACCTCCTCGCCGCACCACTTAGATCAGTGGATTGCCCTGTAACACTGCCTCATGCGGCCCCAGTCCACTGCGCAGATCGCGCATGTGGCAGGATTGAATGTGCCTCGACGGGCTTCCTCACATCATTGCGTGCTGTAACGCCCCGTGACGCCCTGTAACGCTGCCTCACATCACTGCGTGAGGCCAATGCGCAGAAAATTGCACGATATTGAAATCCAGTGACAGCTGCATTTGCTTTGCATGATCGATGCGTGCGGCGACCAGGGCCGAGCGTGCATCGAAAATCGCCACTGCCATGGCGCCGGGCACCCACGAGCACGGCACATCACGCGGTACAGGTGCTCTGTTGGCAGCCCGGGAGAACGCATCACACCTGCCCTGCGCGGCAGGGGGAACAGTGACCAGCGCCGTGAGGTTCGCACTGTCAATGTCCTTGCCCACGAGCGTGACCACCGCATAGGATGAGGTGGGATTGGGCCCTGTGCTGTAAGTCATGGGGGCCGCCACATCCGAGCTCGTTGCAGTAGGGGCGTCATTCACGGGCGCGATGGTCACAGACACAGTTGCCTGTTGTGGCGCATCCACCACAGTTCTGCCATCGGTTTCAAAATAAAATACTCGCCAGTGTTGCGTTGATTGCAGCTCAAAGGGCAGCCCCGTCAACAAGCAAGGGCAAAGCGGAGACCACGCAATCACAAGCGTCAAATGGTCACTTCAAGGGTTGAAGACCATCCGGCTAAGGTTGATGACCGCCATTATGCCAGATTGCACTGCGGACCAGGTCGAAACAGAGCTCGGCCCGGCTCAAGCTGAGCTTGACGTGATACACGGTCGAATCACAGCTAGGACCGCCTGAAGCCGAGCGTAACATGATACACGGTCGAATCAGAGCCAGGGCCAGCTCAAGCCGAGCGTAACAACATATGCGGTGGAATCAACACTAGGACCGCCTGAAGCCGAGCTTGACATGATACAAGGTGGAATCACAGCTAGGGCCGCCTAAAGGCGGGTGTAACATAATATACCGTCAAATCAGAGCCAGGGCCGCCTCAAGCCGAGCTTGACGTGATCCACGGTCAAATCACTGACATAGCACACCGACTCACCGGGGTGACCGCCAAGCTTAATTCCTCAACGTCATAAATAAAAAAGAATTCGTCTGATCCAAAAAAATCCAATCTCGGATAGTACCTAGCAGCGCCACCCGTTCTCCATCTCAGTGAAAGTGTGCCTGGTCTACACCTAAGTGAAACTGTGCGTGGCCTCCCACGTCGGCAAGGTCCTGTCCTCTATACCACGCCATCAAAGCTTTGGCCCCTCTCCTATGTCAGCGAGGCGGTGTTGGCTCTTGCAACTCTTCAGAGCCTCTTGTACCAACTCAGGAAGGCTGCACCATCTCTCAGCAATGATTGATCTGACGGCCCTACCCCTATAGAGTCCAGGAACTTGCGATCTCTCTCTGATAACGTCGCCTCCCTTCAGCGACGGTGGCATCTCTCCGATCTGATGATCTCTCTCTGACAAGGTTGCCTCCCTTCAGCGACGGTGGCATCTCTCCGATCTGATGATCTCTCTCTGACAAGGTTGCCTCCCTTCAGCGACGGTGGCATCTCTCCGATCTGATGATCTCTCTCTGATAAGGTTGCCTCCCTTCAGCGACGGTGGCATCTCTCCGATCTGACGATCTGATTGGGGTATCTCTGATCCCTGTGAGCGTGTGTCTGACCCTGGTGTGGGAGGAGTGGCTCGCAAACCTGAAGAACGCGGCAGGGTGGGCGTTGAGGCAGTCAGACTGCGCCATGCCAGCGCAGTCGGTGGCGCACGTCTCCGGGTCCAGCACTTCGAAGCCGTCACACAGCACCTCCACAGTGCCATTGGACGGGTCCAGCACAACACGAAACCTTCAGCGCCACCCAACACCCACCAAAGCGCTGTCAGGCGCTTTATGACCTGGTGTGCACCTTGGCTTTACGCTTGCCCCACACCCTATGTCCACCCGTCATCTATCCAAAAGAGACCTGTTGGGCTGAAGCCCAGCTGGATAAAAAGTCCGGAACAGCCCGGAGCTCCTCCAATACACACTGCGCCCTCAACTACAAGCTGCCAAAAACCCGCCATGTCTCAGCCGTGGGGTATGTAAGTTGGCACAGTGAGAACTTGTAAGGGTGGAACATATGCGTGATGCGTGCGCCGTTTCACCAATCAGAGACCGGAGACACACAATGGAAGCAAAAAAGGGGAAACATATAAATGATGCACGCACCCTTTCACTAGAAGAAGCCGAAGGTGCGCAATTGAAGCGGAAGCAAGTGAAACTCGCACCATTTTAGTCTGTGAAGCTATTACAAAATGTGTGTTCTGTCCTTTCTTCAGGACCGTTGTTTCTCAGCTAGCTTCACAGACTAAAATGGTGCGAGTTTCACTTGCTTCCGCTTCAATTGCGCACCTTCGGCTACTTCTAGTGAAAGGGTGCACGCATCATTTAGATGTTTCCCCTTTTTTGCTTCCATTGTGTGTCTCCGGTCTCTCATTGGTGAAACGGCGCACGCATCACGCATATGTTCCACCCTTACAACTTCTTACTTAAGTAAATTGGCACAGTGACAACTACAAGTCAGCAGCATGCAGATCAACGGTGGGGAGAAGGGCCAATAGTGAACATGAGATGCGGATCAGAAAAAGAAATTGAAGCGGGAGGGGAGGAGGGGAGACCAAAGGAAAAAAGAGAAGAGGACAGAAGGAGAAAGGATATGTACAAGAGAGGGGGAAAAGAGCTATGAAGGGCTCAGCAAAGAGAGGGCGAAGGGGCGGGTGAGGGAAGGGGGAACCTGAAGAAGGACCGCACGGCTGTGGTGTAGCCGACAGCCTCTCGAATAAATTGACCAAGGATGGAGCTGTCTTCCTGGAAGCCCAACACCCTGGCAATGCTCAATGCTGCATGATCTTAGGAGCCTGAGACGCCACAGTAAACAGCTTTGGCACACCGATTTCTGGCAGGCGGAGAAGCCAGGTGGAACGGCCGAGCGGAGCAGGCGGTGGAGCAAGCGGGCGCAGCAGCGAGGCGGATCAGCTGGGAGGAGCAGCGAGGGAAAACAGCGAGGCGGAGCAGCCTGGCGGGGCGGCCGGGCGGAGCAGTGAAGCGGAGCAGCAAGGAGGCGAAGCCGGGCGGAGAGACTGGGCAGAGCAGCCGGAAAAGGCAGCCGGGCAGAGCAGCCCGGAAAAAGCAGCCGGGCAGAGCAGCCAGACGGAGCTCCCGGGCGGAACAACCGGGCGGAGCAGCCGGGTGGAACAACCGGGCGGAGCCACCTTGCGGAACAGCCGGGCAGAGCAGCAAGACACAATGGAGCAGCCTGGTGGAACAACTGGGCGGCGCAGCGAAATGGAGCAGCCTGGCGGAACAACTGGGCGGCGCAGCAAAATGGAGCAGCCTGGCGGAACAACTGGGCGGCGCAGCAAAATGGAGCAGCCTGGCGAAACAACTGGGCGGCGCAGCGAAATGGAGCAGCCTGGCGGAATAACTGGGCGGCGCAGCGAAATGGAGCAGCCTGGCGAAGCACCTGGGCGCAGAAGCCGGCGGTTTGAGCAGCCAGGTGGGGCGGAGAAGTCGGGCGATGTGGTGCAGCCAAACGAAGCAACTGAACAGAGCTTCGGACGGAGCAGGCGGGCGGAGCTGGCAGGCGGAGCAGCCGGGCGCGGCAGCCAGGTGGGGCAGTGGGGTGGAGCAACTGGGCAAATCAACCGGGCAGAACAGTCAGGTGGAGCAGGCGGGCGAAGCGGCGAGGTGTAGCAGCCGGACGGAGCAGCCGGGTGGTGCAGCCGGGCGATGCGGCGAGATGGATTAGCCTGGCTGAGCGGCCGGGCCAGTGAGCTGACCCTTTTCGTAGATATCCGGGTCCACACTCTTATCCACAAATGGAGTGTACTCAGTGCGCTAGGGAGTGGATATTCACGTGGAGCTAGGGAGGGTGTGCACCTGACCTTGGATAGTGCTATCCACTACTGCAGGTAGCTCGTTACTGCCACCTACTTGCCTGAACACACCCAACACCAACAGTGCGCATTCATGCTCAGGCCACCACCACGTGCCATTTCGCTCTAGTTCCTTTGCTGCAGAGTGAAATGCCGCTGTGTCAATCAGGCCGACTACCACTCTAAGATCACCACACACGCATGGGGCATGTCCTCGTACGCACGGCTGGCACTGCGCGCTTGTAACACACGGCCGGAACTGCACGCTCGTAACACAAAGGCGGCACTGCGCGCTCGTAACACACGGCCGGCACTGCGCGCTCATAAGGCACGGCCGGCGCTGCGCGCTCATAAGGCACGGCCGGCACTGCGCGCTCGTAACACACGGCCGGCGCTGCGCGCTCATAACACACGGCCGGCGCTGCGCGCTCGTAACACACGGCCGGCGCTGCGCGCTCATATCGCATGGCGCCATGTTCATTGTCGGGCGACCCAGAGGTGTGACAAGCTGGATTCAAAGTATTACATTATTACTTCTGCCGTGTCATTAAGCCCAGGGTGATTTGGCTGCCCGGAAATGTGACCGCCGCCGAGCGAGTCATCCACCTGCGAGCGGTAACAATCCTATCAGCCTTCAAGCTGGAGGCCAGCTAGTGTACACATGCACAGAACCAATCCCAAAGCGTTCCCAAACAATTCCCAACGCAAGCATTGTCAGGGCTTGGACACCGAAGAATGCCTGCCTGTAGCGAACGCTTGGTGTGCTTCCCTGGGTGCACTACGGCGCTTCTAAGCGCTTTATATTTATGTGGACTTTGTCTCATAGAATTTGTGGGCCTCTATGGATGGAGGTGAGTTTAACGGGGTGCTTTTAGTTCACGGTTTTATGCTGAAAACCATTACAGAGGCGGTTTTTTAGGTTCTACCATTGTGCATAGGTACTGAACGTTTGTTTTTCATTGAATTCCGTGCGAGAAAATGACCACGAAATAACCGCTTTTATCCCTGTGCGCAGATTTGGAACTAGGGACCCGGATAAGGCTCAGCGGAGCTGAAAGTTGGTGAACCGGCTTGGACTGACTTAAACAAGTCTTAGTACTTTTTGTGTTGCAACAGGCGGAAGATTTCCTCGTGTTTACGCGTTGAATTTTACTTGCAGCTAGATTTTCGCCGCGTGTCCTCCCGGTCGTGAAATGAGCATCTGTTCACTGAGTTGTTGCTGTTGTTCGGTGCCGCAGAAAAGCATGGACCTTTCCGAAGTGCTTGGGGTTGGAAAAAAATACCGGCGGCCTCTTCAGGTGTGTATTCGGCTGATCTTCCGGGTCTCAAATTTTGTTTTGATGATGCCCCGATCGCCGTCTGTCGGCACCGCATCAACACAGAGCTTCTTACCTATTTGTAGACAGTGTGGCGGCCTAAACGTTGGTATAGTGAATTATGGGTATGTTTATAGCATTTTTTTGCCGTGCAAGTCCCTGAGTTCTGGCTGATGCCGGGGTGTAGTTTCTGGTTTCTGGTTTTTCATAGATATCTTGGCGCATATCAATCCAGCAGAAGGTCTCCAGCCGAGCTAGAAAGCGACTCGGTCCGCAGTCTACCCAAATAGAGTAGATAGGAGGTGGTATGCGGAGGCATACTTCACACGCATAGCACGTGATGGCATGCGCAAGGTTAGCAATTTGCGATTCGGGTTTGGGTTCGGGGTACGCCAACAACCCTGATTCCCATCGCCTGGGATCTCACCCCGGCCGAGCTTGTTTGCTGTTTCTAGACAATATGAAGGCCTGAAACTTAGTATTGTGAGTTACGTGTATGTTCTAAGTGTTTTTTTAGCGCGCAAGTCCCTAACGTTTCGTTGGTGCTGGGGTGTGGTTCTATTTTATTATCGGCACTGTGGCGCACAGCTATCCATCAAAAGTTCTCCAGCTGAGCTGCATCGTATGATTCTCACCTGTCTAGAGAGAGATGCTATGGTTCGTAGGCGTGAAGCAAAGGCGTGATCAGTACAGCTATGCTTAGGCACAGCTATTTTCATTGCCGCCCGGTTTGGGTTTGGGGTATGCTGAAAACCTTGATTCCCTTCGGTCAGAATCGCATCAGCACCTCTGCATTTCTGCTGCTTGCAGTCCTATTATGGGCTTGAAACCTGGTATGTACTTATCTTGATATTTAAGTAAACTTGTAAGTCCCTGTACTTTGGTGTAGGCCAAGGACTATCTTATGTTCCGCTTCGGGGGTGAAAATTCTCTTTCATTTTCACCTGTGAAACCAGAAACAATGTCAGCCAAATATGTCATTTCAACACACTACACACCGACGTCCCTCCCACCATAGAATATTAGTTCTAAACGTATTTTTGGTTTGCCACAACGCCGCCCAGGCCGTGTAAGGACTGGGATAAGTCGCCATGTGCAAGTTAGCATTTTACGAGTAAAGAATTCAACCGCATACAGTGCACTCTCAAGATATAGTACACCTGAATAAACCAATTTGAATACCACGCACTTGATAGGTGCATTGACATTCAAAGATATAGTACACCTAAATAAACCAATTTGAATACCACGCATTTGATAGGTGCATTGACATTCAAAGATATAGTACACCTGAATAAACCAATTTGAATACCACGTCACGTGCACTCTCACGATATAGTGCACCTGAATAAACCACTTGAATACCACGATTTGATAGGTGACACATTCAAAGATATAGTACACCTGAATAAACCAATTTGAATACCACGCATTTGATAGGTGCATTGACATTCAAAGATATAGTACACCTGAATAAACAATTTGAATACCACGTATTTGATAGGTGCATTGACATTCAAAGATATAGTGCACCTGAATAAACCAATTTGAATACCACGCATTTGATAGGTGCATTGACATTCAAAGATATAAGATTCACATCCAAAGCTTCATCTTCCATATCAAGTGTGCACTGGCACTTCGTTAAATGCATGCACACGCACTGCGCGCGTGCTTCGTTTCCTGCATATTAGCCATGGCATCAGGCTGGGGTAAAACCTTGTTCGACAGATTCTTATCCTCTCCCGCTTCATTTCCAATATGGTCAGATAGAACTTGCAGGCATATGATATTTAATCGATTATATTCTTAATCACCTCCGAAAAGGTTAATGCCTATCTTACGCGAAAGCACCCTATAGGGTTTGAACAACAAATAGAATCGGAAGGCTTGACCATATGAGAAATCCAAGATCGCCATCAGATTCCTCGAGATCGAAATCTTTTTGTGCATGCTGGCATTAGACCAATATCATATGTATATCCAAGCAAAGATGTACCCAAACCCTATCTGCGCATTTAGGTATGCCTCTAGTGCCATGCGATGAGGTCGCCTGCGCACAAACGAGGTTGCCTGCGCACCAACGAGGTTGCCTGTGGAGGAGGTAGAGTCAGAACTGCTCACCACATATGAATGGATAAGGCGGGAGGGAACTCTTACCACATATTTGAAATAGTCCAGGCCTGAGAAGTCTGGGTCAGGTACATACTGCACTCAATACCCGACACACGTGGTGAGCTTCAAAACCACTAGCCGCGCCCTAAAGAATGCTGGCAGCTTAGATATGCACGTGGCGATGCAGACCGCCGCCCGTCAAGGCCACTCTCGCAAACTGCAGTAGCGCGCGCACCTGGAACCAGTTATCCTCGACAATGGTGACACGGCCATGTGCCGCCGGCTCAAGGATAGAGTACCTGTCACCCACACACCACGCCTCCCTAAGCGCCGAGTTCAACACCTCATGCTAATTACACCATGGTGCAAATTTGCCCCGTTCGTTTGGGGGGGAGCATCCACGTCCTCCATTTGCACGATCCAAGTGGTTGTGAAAAAGACTGGGGGGAGGTCAATGGGAGATTTTGGGGAAGGCAGGTCCGAAGGCACACGTGAGTTCGTCACCATCCGGGTCCGAGCCCACAAGCTGAGCTTTGAGAGCATAGGGCGATGTGAGTCTCCTCCGCACGTCCTGATCGTAAATCTGAACCCAACCCCTCGCCTTAGTCCCATGGGGAGACACGTAACAGGTAAGGACTATGGGCAGCCTCCAAAAGACAGCCTGTCCCCACCTGAGTCCGCGATGGAACTCGAAGAGAGACAGAAGGTGGTTCTGATTTGAGGGTTTAAGGGAGCTGTACCGAGTTAGGGGTGATGATATCCATGTTGGTGTTAAAAACGAGGTAGTCCAGCCCGTATGCAGCCACAGGGGGATCATTCACAGGAGCAATGTAAATATACACGTGCTGCACAGCTCGATAATCCTACATGCGCACGGAAAACAGTCGCCAGCGTCATTAAACACGCCACACACAGCACACTGTGACATCATCGCCGAAAGATGCTGGCACCCGCTCAAGAATATGAGAGGAACCTTGCATAAGCATCCAAGCTCTCTTCGAACACAACTTGCCAAAGACATCGCCCTTGTCCGCGCGTCGAAGGGTCAAACTTGAAATGGCATTCATTCTCCCTTCCATGCGCGACAAGGCACGAAGAATCGAACTTGCAAGTAGGCCCAAACACAGAAGCGTTATGGAAATCGCCCACCCGTGCAAAGTGGGTGCATGCAAATTTGATACGAGTTCAAAAGAAGGGTGAGAGAGGCACGTGAGGACCTCATGGTGTCCGCCAGTTTCGTTCAGCAATATATATGAAAAAAGATCCTGCGGCGCCCCAACCCCACACAAGCACACACTCACAGCATTGCGCCCCCCCATGGTGCACCCTGCCGTCAGCGGGCTCAATCCCACACTCTCCCAGCGATATACCCCGCACTGTGCATAATGCCTGCGGGCGCGCCACTCCCACATACTTCATGACATTACGCTCACAGCACTGCCGCCCCCAAACGCACACACTGCCGGCGGCAAACTCACCCAACATTGTGCCCCGAACCCTGCCCACTGCCTGCAATAGTCCAACTCCCACACTCTCACAACACTGTATTCCCCATTGCACACGTTGCTGCCAAAACCTGTCTGTTCCCTTCCCTAACGAATACGTGAGACTCCAACGTCACAAGCGGCAGCTGTCCTTCGATGGCCTGCTCGCGATGGAAAATAGGTTTTACAAACTGATGACGAGGATCTGAATGGCAAACTGTGAGAACAGTTGAGAACACAGGTGCACCTTACATCTTACATTTGTTAATAAAGTTGATAAGGTCAATGAAAAATCCGTGTCGAGACACCCGGGAACTTCACAGGTGCTTTCAGAACAAACAGAAGCAGTGCGTCCTGCAACAGGAACGGCCCGCACCAGATCTCCTTCGCTGACGCTGTACTCATTTGGAGCAGGCTGGTAGGTGTAAGTGCCATCATCGTGCAGCTCAAAGACAGCGGTTCGCTTCGGGGGACAGACCAGCCTGCAACAATCCCCTCCGGAGCACACGCAGAGTGGGAGCCTCGCACCTGACTGTTGCGTTGCGTTACAGAGCTCTCGGTGTGCAAGCTACATGAGCCGTTGGTCGGCGCTTCGCCCTCAGGCGTGCAAACGTTGGTCGTTGCATAGATCGAAGTACGCGAGGTGTGCAAGTGCTGATCGGCACAACTTTCTTCCATTCTTGTATGAAATCAGTGCAGCAAACTTACCTTATGCCAGAGGCGTTGGGTGGTAGTCGGTCGATCTCCGTGGTGAACGCTGGGGCATCCTCGTACGTTTTGTAGGCGTCATCGTAAGGATCGCTGCTTGGCGGGCGAGGAGGGAGAGGACGCGGTGGGCTCGAAGCATCAGGACGGGGTCTTGGAGAAGGAGGGGGGGGCGCCGGAGAAGGAGGCGGCGGCGACTCTGAGAGAGGATGGATTAACGCAACAACACATTCCATACGCGACATACTTCAACGCCGCGAAATGCATGAGCAAAATCTGACACAAATAGAGAGTTACGAAGCACGTAACAAAACTGATTTCAAGATGGCAGACAGCATCGAATGAGGCAAAGATCGAGGGCAGAGGGCGAAAACGTAGATTTCGAATACCTGGAGGCGGGGGGCTTGGCTGTGCAGGCGGCGGGGAGTATTGAGGACAGCTTGCAGTTTCGCCTTGCTCGGAGTCGAAGTGGTGCACAGTGAACCCTGCCCAAGCGGTGGGAGATAGACTTAGAACACGAATTGTGCGGTGCACAACAAAGTTCATAGACTTTCAGAAACGATGGGCGAAGGAAGCAGACAACAAAGAAGGCGAGTGTACGGCGGATCAAAAGCCTCACTTCGAGCGTAGGAAAACTCGTCCGGTGATTTGTACTGCAGATAGCAGTCGTCGTTCGAACACTGGTCACAGTTATATCCCCTGCACTCGTCCAAGTAGCCGTCGTAGTTTATGGTGTTGCAAAGGGTACCGTCACTCTCCATGTATGTGTTACATTGACACTTGCAATCGTTCAAACTGTTAACGCCACTTACGAACTGGGTCAAAAAGCCTTGGCTTCCTCCACAGTCCGTCTCGACTCCTTGCGAGGGATCGCTGCCTTCGATTTGAGTCCATCCTGTCGCAAGAACGTTCATAACAATATGTCTCAAAATGAAAGGACAGCGCTACTATCAATGTCCCTGGAAGTTGTGACTCTTGAACCCATTGGCACGCAAGTAATTTCGTGGCATACGAATATTTCACAAGCGAAGGCAGGCAGATGAGAGGCACGCAACCGGCACTGGTGGAGAGGTGAGGGAGGCTACAAGACAGATTATCGAAACTGAAGACTGCGACCTCTAACCCCTCAAGACTCAAGAGAAGTGATGAGAGTCGAAGCGCCGCTCACCACTTCCTGACTGCCCTTTTGCCCTTTGAACGAATGTCGAGATTACGCAACACAAACGAATCAGACTTAGTAACCGTTGCAACTGTGACATTTTCTTGCCTCCGCATCTGGATCTCAGTTTCTCGGTGCCATGGAACACTCTTAAGATCTTAGAGGTATACGCTTCAAGGTCTCGCCCGGCTCCTGAAAAGTTTAATGTGATAACAGCTTGTCAAACCAGATTCGCAACAGCAAGAACAGATGATCTTTCAGATGCATCAGGATTTCAGGAAACACCAAGTCTCGTATATCTCAGAAGCGAAGGGGCAAATAGAGCGAAGGGGCGAATAGAGCGAAGGGGCGAATAGATAGAAGCGAAGGGCCAAGCGAAGGGGCAAATAGAAACTCTCATGTAGGATGTTGCTCTCCTGCCGAAACCACAAAGCTTGCGCATCGTTCGTCACATTCCGTCAGGGCGAAGTGGATGGTTAGCTCCTGGAAAGGCTGGGAGCTATCGTTCTTGCGGAATTATAATCGTTGTATTGAGAGAAATTTCATGGCAATATGTATGCAACGACTACGCATTACGCTTCGTGTCCGTCAGCATAGACATTCTGCTATATTCGTGAACGTTGGATCACTTTTATATCCGCAGTCAGTACTTTCTGCTCCTCAACCTTCAGGGAATCATTCTCAAATATGCGATTTATCAGATGTTCCCTTACGAGAGCAGCCGTCATTATCCTATACATTATCTGGCCTCTCTTCCTCCCTGTCGTCTGTCAGGGTGAGGTTCATCTTTTTCTTTGTGTTTTTATCCGCGGCTAAAAGTCGTCCCGTGCAGTGCTGTGCGCGCCATACAGCTTTTGTTGTGCCGGAATTGTTTACGTGTCCCTACATATGATAACGCACCGACTTGCTGTTGCCAGTATTGCTGTCAACTCAATTTTGATGTTGTGCACAGTTTGACTGCGTGATTGGAATATGAGCCTTTGGGTTGTACTCGGGCATGGGCAAACGCTTCAAGCTACAGGCGATATCGATGCAAGAGCCCTGCCGCGTGACGGCAGCACTTTTGCCCCTGCCGCTCTGACTCCTTCTGACTCTCGTTATAACACTCACCTCCATGATGTTCTTTGCCACGTTTCAGGTCAAACACTTGGTTTTTACCGCCTGCGCATGTTTCTTCCTTGATCGGTGGCTGATCTCGCTTTAACGCTTCGAGTTGTCACTTGTGTTTGCAAGAACAGGATGTAAAATTCAAGTCATGCGATAAATGCCTGCACCATTCCACCAATGACGCGCGCCACTTGTCCTTGACGTTTTTTTCTTGAGCCACATGTTGTTCTCCTAAATTTTATTCGCATTCTTTTGTTTGTGTGACACTTGAGATGTTGCAGTCTATGCAAGCAGGGAAATGCCTGGTGGTGGGCACGCACGGCGCCATATTCAGCACTGCAGATTCCGGTGTGTCGTGGGTCCAACGGATTTCTGGCACCGCCGACGAGCTTCGCGCGATTGGCTGCCTCTTCGAGGACGGTCGATTGCTGTGTCTGACTGGAGGTCGGCGCGCGATTAAAACAAGCTTAAGCTTGCTCATCACTTTCGATAGTGGAGAGTCCTGGGAAGATGTCGGTGAGTCACAATGGCCCTTGTCGAGGTGCTCTAGCACACAGAACGTATCCGTGGCAGTTGCAACGCTGAGATGAATTGTTGCCGTATTCGTGCCGTAGTCGTGGCCCGCGCAAAGGGGCTCTTACACGGCTGGCGCCTAGCGTTTACAGGCGATCGTATTAATTATGATTTATTTCGGATGCGTCGCTCTCTCCATTACACAACGTGCATGTTTTGCGTCATATGCGACCGAAGCCGTTTTCACAACTAAGATTTTTCCTCCTATCGTGTTTATCACTGTTTCAACTTAATGGAGGCAGCAAACATAACCAGGCGCTGTTGACGGACCCGAATGTTTTACACGGAATTTTTCAAAATGATAGCTTATTGGGACGCGTTTTTGTAAAATGAATTATTGTCAATGCAGAATCTCCCGGTTGTTGCTGTGCCTGCAAGCGCATATGCGGGTGTGAACCTTTGAGAGTACGAGTTGATCGGCAGTTCTTTCAGTGTACGGTTTCGCAGCAACTGAGGATAAAAACCACTGCAACACAAGCTGTTCCTGGAATTCAGGGTTCAGATTTTCTGTTTGGATAGGCGTTAGCTTGTGGGAAAGCAGCTTGGGGCTGGATGCACTCGTGAACAGGGAATCAGCTTGGGGCTGGATGCACTCGTGAACAGGGAATCAGCTTGGGGCTGGATGCACTCGTGAACAGGGAATCAGCTTGGGGATGGTTGCACTCGTGAACAGGGAATCGGCTTGGGGCTGGTTGCACTTGTGAACAGGGAATCAGGTATTCTCCGACAGTGACGATGGCGATAATCAAGTAAACACTATCACGTGTTCCGGAACTGCCTGCTTTATTGCTGGCAGATTGGGATCCGTCCTGGAATGTCAAATGCAAGGATCGTGGACAACAACTACTTGCAGAAAGATCTATTTGTCTCAAGGAAGGATTGCGATGAATCACGTTTCTGCTTCGGCTGCCCATGGAACAGCTGGGAAAGCAACCCTCCTCTTCGCCACGACGGAAGGAGCCTTGCTTCACTTTGATGCAAGCACAAGGAAGCTTCATAAGGCATAACGAAAAACCCTACCATGTTCTCTTCAGAATGGCCCGACTTCTATGCAACGCCGAATAAAAAGGCATAACGTGGCCTGATATGCAGCTGAGGGTTGGCCTCTGATGTGTGAGAAAGGAGTGGTCGGATGACATTCGGCGGAAGGGTCTTGGAGCCTTTGATGTGTGAGGAAGGAGTGGTGGGATGGTTTGCGGCGCAGGGCGTGGTATTGCCCTTCATGGGAGAGTCCTTCAATATATGGGATATGAGCATCCTGAAAGGTACTGGCGTGGGATATGCATGTGGCAACGAACTGTTCAAAACCGAGGACAGTGGTTCTACATGGATGCGGCTCAACTTTCTGGAGTCACCCTTCGCCTCTATTTGCTACAGCGTCCTGGTCCTGTCAGAAGATGTGGTGTATGCTATGTCTGAAGACGCGATACATTTATCTGAGGACGGGGGATCATCCTGGGAGACGGTAAGAATTCTCCCATTTCTTCCTGAATTGATGATTTGCCTCGTATCCTTTATCACTTACAATTCGATGTCCTTCATTAGCTTGGCACATGCTTTGCTTGGTCTTGCCAACAGCTTGGTATCCTTCATCTTTGGTTTCGTAAAATCCTTTACCAGCTGCCACCTGGCATGCTTTGCCACTTGTCACTTAACATCTATCACTTACCACGTTGCATCCATGACTGTATGCTGGCATGCATTATGGCATTTTTCATACGTGAGCCCTCGCCTCTATCTGATGACACAAACAATCTCAAGTTCACTCATTTTTATCTGTGTACATGCACAGACCCTGATATACCACACTTACCGCGCCTCTCCTCTCATTTCTAAATCATCACAATTTCTGTGCCGGGCCTCCCCTCTCATTCCGAATTCGCCACACTTGCCCTCTCCTCTCGTTTCGAGTTCACGACACTTGCCGTGCTTCTCCTCTCCTCTTGTTCCTATTGCACCGCACTTGATGCGCCTCTACTATTCTGTCATACTTGCTGCGCCTCTGCTCTCCTATCATTCCTAATTCGCCCCACTTGCCGCGCCTCTCCTCTTTTTCTTAATTCCACACTTGCCGCGCCTCTCCTCTTTTTCTTAATTCGCCACACTTGCCGCGCCTCTCCTCTCTTCCCTAATTCACCACATATGCTGCGCATCTCCTCCCTTCCCTAATTCGCCACACTAACCGTACCGCGCCTCTCCTCTGCTCACGTTCTAATCCACCACCTGTGTCGCATATCCTCTGGCTCCTGATTCTCCACACTTGGGATTGCCGGGCCTCTCCTTTCCAATGATGCCTATTTTTCCGCACTTGCCACGCCTCTCCTCTCTTACCTAATGCGCCACACTTGCCAAATCTCTTTGGAGGAGTTTCACCAACAGCACATTCAATACACTTCTTTCCTTAGCCAGGCACACATTGCAACTTCTCTCCAGCTTATAGTTACATTCGGCAACAGTATCCCTATCACCACTTTTGCATTGACAATGCTCCCAGTGACGTGGTTGAATGCCACATTGTGACAGAGAGGGTTAGTGTACCTGTTGGGTTTGATTCACCGAGCCACGTGCATACAGTCTGTCCCGCTAAAACATTTACCTTTTTTTCGACCACATACATGCATTTAAACATAATACGAACATGCGATGATTGATAGCAACCAAACTTGGGGGCAGACTTCAGGGATCCCTCCTATTGCAGACTGCCGAGTGACATTTCGAATTTGATCTCCCCACACATGTGCACTATTACACGAAAATGTGCAAATTTGGAGTTCCAAAAACGATTTTAGTGTTACACGCACTAGGGTGACACCGCACATTCCACACAATAGTCTTAATCTGTAATACTATACTTCGTTGTTGACACGACTAAAAGTGCTCACGCGCGCACCCCTTAGAACAGACCGGTGACACGTCCCCTAACGTGCGCAACATTTTGTCAAGATGTCACTACTCCGCACACTCCGCCGCGCGTAATGCAAAACCACATATTTCCCCCATTAATTCCACGAGCACCCAAAAAATCAGATGCCAATACCGATGCGCACGTTATCAGTAGTGGTACCCAAATTGGATGCCAAGACCTGATTAAAAAAATCAGGTCGCGTGGGGGGGCTACCCATTATAGACATGGGGCTCAGGGGGGCATTTTGAGGAAGGAGATTAGATTTTCACCCCCTCATTCCCTCATTCCGTCGCTACCAAACTCTCCCAAAGTCGATTCCCTTTTTCACGTGGATATATGTACTCGAGTTGTGCATACGACTTATGGGAGAAATCTCTGATAGCTAAACGCCGCGACAGGATCTGCCCCGATTTCCGAGGTAGTAGTTTTAGCGGGTCAGACTGTAGTCTAGCCCTTACTCTGACCACTAATTCGATTTACCGGGCCATCTGCATTGTCTAGCCCTTTCTCTGACCACTAATTTGAATTGCCCGGGCACAGGTACTGTCAACTCCAAGCTGCAACAGCTTTGGGACACAAGGCGCAGACGCTGGTTGGGGGAAATTAGATGGTTATGTGGATAGTGAGTATGGCCGGGCGCGCGTGTATGCTGCGGGCAACAATAGGACTCTGTATATCAACTCCCAGGCTCTCGCTGACTCTGTCGGCTCAGGCACTCTCACACCAGCCTCAGTTTCCAAGCGGAAACTCATGACGGAAACTCCAACATCTGCTCCAGTGACTACTGCTCCAACATCTGCTCTAACATCTGCTCCAGTGACTACTGCTCCAACATCTGCTCCAACATCTGCTCCAGTGACTCCTGCTCCAACTACTGCTCCAACATCTGCTCCAGTGACTACTGCTCCAACTACTGCTCCAACATCTGCTCCAGTGACTACTGCTCCAACATCTGCTCCAGTGACTACTGCTCCAACATCTGCTCCAACATCTGCTCCAGTGACTACTGCTCCAACATCTGCTCCAGTGACTACTGCTCCAACATCTGCTCCAATATCTGCTCCAGTGACTACTGCTCCAACATCTGCTCCAGTGACAACTGCTCCAACTACTGCTCCAACATCTGTTCCAACAACGTCTGCCCCAACTGCGGTTCCGTATTCATCAGGCACTCCATTCGTAGCCACTACAGCACGCCCGTGTGCCATGGAGGCTGGACTTCGCCCTTCTGGCATATCACTCGGAGGGAGCCTTACTTGGGAGAATCTACCTACCGACAATACTGGCAAAGCACCGGGCAACCCGCGCGAAGTCAAATTCAGGGTGCAGGTAAGTCTGAGCCTACGATTATGGAAAGTAAACCGTCGAACGTCCCCCATGCTGTCAGCACATGTAAAAACACCCCAATTGCTCAGCATATGAACTCCGTGCTTTGTTCATTAAGTGGGAGGGTTTTCTTGGTGTTGCTCATGCCAGTTGGTGTGTGACAATGTCCCAAAGGGGAAACCCTGCTGCTGCATGCTCACTCCTCCCCTCAAGTGGAAGTGGGTCAGCTTTAGTCCATACACCTCGTGCCGGTTATTCCCTTTGAAGTATGGATCGACTTAAATATTTGGTCTGCGCTGCTCCTTCAGCTGATGTGGGCGCAGCCGGTTGGTGGACTGACAACAATGTGTCCACCCTGCCCTGCTGGGCGCAGTTAAGCTACCAGTGCGGAACGGGATTCCAATTAGCATGCCCACAGGTGGGCATGCAAATTTCAAGCTCCCAAGCAACGCTGTTGTTTGGAGACGGTGATTTTACTACACTGTCTACGATGACGGTGACGTACGTGCTCTCAGAGGCGTACTACACTGCTGAGAAACAGATCGTCTACAACTACGATCCGCCGCAACCCAGTGGCAAACGCCGCTCACTGCAACAAACCCAATCGGACCTGACTTTCAACGCAATTCTGATGGGCGACCAGCTTGTGGATGTGGCCAATCGGGAATCTGGAGCATTTCCCAATCTTGTGCTGCGAGCGCAGGTGCGGTCTCCGAAGCAAGCAAAGTGCATGTCCTCGGAAAAGTCTGAAAAAAAGATTTTTAGCTGTAGAACCCATTTAGCAAGGACGCTGTCCACACGTATTATTGCTGAGCGAGCATCGTAGAGCATCTACGGTCGATGATGGTATTGCTGAGCAAGGATGGTAACGTATCTACGGTCGATGATGGTATTGCTGCATGAGCATCGTAGAGCATCTACGGTCGATGATGGTGTTGCTGAGCGAGCATCAAAGAGCATCTACGGTCGATGATGGTATTGCTGAGGGAGGATGGTAAAGCATCTAGGGTCGATGATGGCGATGCTGAGCGAGGATGGTAAACGCATCTCCGGTCGATGATGGTATTGCGCAGCAAGCAGCATAGAGCATCTAGGGTCGATGATGGTATTGCTGAGGGAGGATGGTAAAGCATCTAGGGCCGATGATGGTATTGCTGAGGGAGGATGGTAAAGCGTCTACGGTCGATAACGTGATACTGAGGGAGGATGGTAAAGTATCTACAGTCGACAACGTTATGCTGAGCGAGGATGGTGGTGCATCTACGGTCGATAACGATATTTCCTTTGGGCCTCTTCTGCAGGTGAAAGTAAGCACAGCGCAGGAGCCTGACTCGGCCCCTGCAGGGTCCATGGCTCCCCTCCTTCGATTTTACAATGGCGACCTTCTTCTATCCACCGACGTCACCGGAAGCATCTCCGCGATCTACTTAGATCCGGCGTTCTACATCCCTGCAGGTGCGGTCGCCGCCGCATCCCTGGCAGATGACAGCTGCATGAAGTCCCAAAGACGACCACCTCGCGGAGTAGTCATGCTGGAGCGAAGCGCTTCGTATGTGCAGGCAACACACGGAATCCTCGTCAATTAGGATGGCGGGCTCACTCTGTCGCTCGATCTCAAGACTCCAGAAGGGCAAACTGCGTGCACGCCTCGTGACAAGAATGATAGCTTCTTGCCCATGCACACCGCGAGTTTATTTGTGGATGGTCGGTTTTTTTCAAGAGTCGGGACAGAGGGTCTTGACAGAAGGTCGGGACAGAGGGTCCGGAGGATATCTGCGGTGGCAAGTGCAAAAGAACAGAGGTGTATGGCTCTCCTGGGCTCCTTGTGTGTGTCCGGATGCCGGCTTCCTCGGCTGAATCGAACCGACACTTGGATCAAAGTTTTGTTTTTATGCTAGAATTCCGGGGACCCAAATTTGGCATTTATTTTGGTACTGAATCTCATTCCCATTTCACAGAGTCCGCACGGCGATGAGTCCCCTATGCATGCTCTCACCTTCGAGGCAGCAACTAGGCGCCGGTGGCACAGGAGACGCCAGGGACCAGTGGCCCATGCACAATCACAGTGGTCACCAGGTGTCCGTAAAATATGACGTCGTCCCAGCCGGAGGCATCCATCAACTCGGGCCCGCCTCGCCAGCTCGAAGTGAACAGGTCCCATCGACAAAGTAGAATGTCCACCTCATCCGAGACCTCTTACAGCTCCCCACATCACGGTTGTCCCGGCCAGTAGGGCGCTACCGCCATGCCTCCAGAGCCTTCCTCAATCAGCTTGTGAGCCACCTTGTCCAGCGGGCTTGGTGGCGTGGTAGTTTGCTTTGTCTCCTCGTCCGTCCCATGACCCCCTCGCAGCCCGGGCTGTAACACTGCACGTAGTACCGGGGCGGTGTCGAGATTCATGGCACGGAGTGGTCCACCCTGTGTGGGCCCCATGCTCTCCCTGCCGAGGAGAACCCGTGAAGTTTCAACTTCCAGGTTCGAGGTCGAGGTCTTGGGGTAAGCCTGTGGGCCCACACGCTGGCCGCGCTTTCAGTGCTCCGAGCCTGCAGCTCGAGGCCATACAGGTTGAACGGCATACCGTCTTGTCATCGAGTTAGGGTTGCGGGAGGTGTTTGAAGTGCAACAGCATCGCCACCAGTCGAGTCAGGGCGCTGTGCCCCGTGCCTCCAGCTCGTGTTTGACGCTGCACTCGTGCCTCACCTCGTCCCCCAAGATGCCTCCTCGGGCCTCCAGCCTCCAGCTTCAGTTGCAGCACTCCCGCATCACCATCTAGGATGCGTTGGTACTCAGTTCGGCCACATCAGGCGGCGATCAATTTTGGCAGTTGAGCTATACGAGCTCGACGAGGCCTCGGACCTGGGGCCTGGTGCGGGAGCAACTTGAGGGTGGCAAACGCATGGCTGGAATACGGTGATGGTGACTAATAGCGGCTGAGCCAGTAGCTGTGCAGAGAGCTGTGGTCATCCTTTTTGGAGATGCCGAGAGGGAAGGCATGATTGGGAGATGAAGCTGAAAGGGGGGGGGAACACGGAGGGAAGAGAGAGCCAATGCACAGCGCTGGCGGCGAAGAGGCAATAGAGGAGACATTCCCCATGCGCTCATTTTTTTTTTTCCATGCGCTCACGAATGTACGGACCATGCAGAAGGTGCCATAGATCATGCAGCCCTACCATTTGGCCATCAATAATTGCCATGAGGGCTCGGAATTATACCTGGAACCGGGAAACGTTGTGGCAGTTGCGACTTGGACAACCCGACAACCCGAGACATGGATGCCCTCCAGGTGTCGGCAGTTGGGATGTCAAAAGACAAGGGTAACCTGACTGGAGGATGGCTGGCCAGAAACTGCCAAAATCGCCACGTAGCAGTGTCGCTTCGGAAATACCAGAGGGTTGCAGACAGAAGCACGCTATGTCTGGGAATGCCGCAGCTAGGGTCCTTTGAGCTCCTATCTGCCCAGCCCGGCAACTCATTGGGAAGCAACAACTTTCACAATGGAACTCCGACCTATTGGGCCCTGTGAGGACCACCTCGCGTTAGCAAGCGATGCCTTGCCGCAGCGGTGCGACTCATGCTCAAGCGAGGTAATTCAGCGGTGATCTGGACGGTTTGAGGCTTATGCGATGAGAAACTATACGCCGGCATGCTATGCGCTTGACGCAGCCGAGGACAGGTTTTGATAGAGGCTGCTTGGGGCAGGGGTGCGGCAGAGGCTGACGACTTTTGAGTGGGACGGCATGGGTGGGACGGATGCAGGGGATGCCGAGTTTGACAAGATCATTTTTGAATTTGCCTCAGATGATGATATACTGTTGACGTCGGGGACTCAGCCGTACACATACCCCTATGGCGCCACCCTGGATTCAAACGGCCTTTTCACATGGGACCTGACGATGACCAATTTGATCATGCCCTCCCTGAACTGCACCACGTACTTCCATGTGAATGTGCTGCTGAAGAATAGTGCAGGCGACGTAGCCAGCAGCGTGGCGTTCACACTGGCGTTGCAGAGCTATGCGAACGCCGCGGGGGAGATGTTGTACCGGGATGCCGAGACTGCTACGTTCAATCAGCAAGAAACCAGCCCGGCATTGACAGGTATCCTGCCTTAATGTGATCCATATCACACTATTCCTCAGTGTGCCATGTGTTTCAGTGATACGACCTAATTCCTCAGTGTGCCATGTGTTTCAGTGATACGACCTAATTCCTCAGTGTGCCATGTGTTTCAGTGATACCACTCTAATTCTCAGTGTGCCATGTGCTTCAGTGACACGACCTACCCTCAGTGTGCCATGTGTTTGCCATGTGTTTCAGTGATACGACCGAATTCCTCAGTGTGCCATGTGTTTCAGTGGACACGACCTAATTCCTCAGTGTGCCATGTGTTTCAGTGATACCACCTGATTCCTCAGTGTGCCATGTGTTTGCCATGTGTGTTTCAGTGACAGGACCTAATTCCCCGAGTGTGCCATGTGTTTCCAGTGATACGAATTCCAATTCCTCAGTGTGCCATGTGTTTCAGTGACAGGACCTAACCCTGAGTGTGCCATGTGCTTCAGTGGATAAAGGACCTAATTCTGTGTGCCATGTGTTTCCCAGTGATATGATCTAATTCCTCAGTGTGCCATATGTTTCAGTGACACGACCTAATTCCTCAGGGTGCCATGTGTTTCAGTGACACGACCTAATTTCTCAGTGTGCCATGTGTTTCATTGACACCTAATTCCTCAGTGTGCCATGTGTTTCATTGACACGACTCCACTCCCCCAGTGTGCCATGTGTTTCAAATGGACACCACCCAATTCCTCAGTTTGCCATGTGTTTGCTATGTGTTTCAGTGATACGACCCAATTCCTCAGTGTGCCATGTGTTTTACAGTGGACACGACGACTCCTCAGTGTGCCATGTGTTTCATTGACACGACCTAATCTCACAGTGTGCTATGTGTTTGCCATGTGTTTCAGTGAC
This sequence comes from Cymbomonas tetramitiformis, assembly GCA_001247695.2. Taxonomy (NCBI): domain Eukaryota; kingdom Viridiplantae; phylum Chlorophyta; class Pyramimonadophyceae; order Pyramimonadales; family Pyramimonadaceae; genus Cymbomonas; species Cymbomonas tetramitiformis. The sequence continues at coordinate 694 of LGRX02033823.1, read as the reverse complement.
AGGATCTAATTCCTGAGTGTGCCATGTTTCAGTGATACGAATTCCCAATTCCTCAGTGTGCCACAGTGGCCAAAGGATAGGACCTAATTCTGAGTGTGCTATGTGTACTGGCCATTGATATAACCTAATTCCTCAGTGTGCCATGTGTTTCAGTGATATGACCTAACTCCTCAGTGTGCCATATGTTTCAGTGACACGACCTAATTCCTCAGTGCGCCATGTGTTTCAGTGATACGACCTAATTCCTCAGTGTGCCATGTGTTTCGTTGACCAGTGTTTACGAGCTGCTTTCCATTCTTGTCGTGTCGAAAATCGCGATCGGCCGCGCAGCGGCCACAGCTCGTAAGCTCTGGTCTCAGTAGGTGCAGGCAAGGGGTATAAACTAGTTTATCTCCTAATAGGATCGTCAATAATTCCAGGGGGTGGACTCATTTTTCCCCGATCGATTTTGCCGTATCTCCCATAGGTCATTCGTGTATTGTCGAGCGCTTCATAAATACAACCTTCCTTAACCGCCAGGGAACCACCAGGAACCGCCAGGGTTCGCCTTGGGGCCTTTTGGGCCGACGGACGAGGGTCGAGGGCATCATTTTGCCCCGCGTTGACCAAAAAAATGACCAAAATTGACCAAGCCCAATCCCCCCCCAAAATAGATTTGGGGGGCAATCCATGGTTCCACACTTTATCAATGCCC
>LGRX02033822.1:0-33042 GCA_001247695.2 Cymbomonas tetramitiformis | reverse complement strand
GTGAGTGCTTAGGTGGATGGCAATGGACCACACACGGCATGGCGAGTGTTGAGGTGGAGGGCAATGGAGCATGTTTGTAACGGCGAGTGCTGAGGTGGCGCTGTTTGGTGCACGTACGACAGGGCGAGTGCTGAGGTGGAGGGCAATGGAGCACACACGGCACGGCGAGCGCTGCCGTGGAGTGTAATGGAACATTCACGGCAGGGCGAGTGCTGATGAGGAAGGATTCACGCGAGACTAAGAGCGAGCCCCAAGGCCTTTTAGACCGTGAGCGAAACCCATTGGACCTCCGAAACATCGATCGGATCTATTGCTTGCAAGTCAGCGAGCTAGCCTCGAGGGGCTGCAAGTTAGCGATTGAGCCCCGAGGCTTGCAAGACAGCGAGCGAGCCCTGAGGCCTGTGAAACCGCGAGCGAGCCCCCTAGGGCTTGCGAGTCAACGAGTGAGCTTTAAGTCCTGTGAGACAGCGAGCTCCCTAAGGCTTGCGAGTCAACGAGCTAGCTCCAAGGGGCTACGAGATAGCGAGCGAGCTTCGAGTTTTGAAGGCTTTTTGGTGGTGCGGCGGGCAGCTTCCGAAGGATGCAGGCGTGACAAGACCAAAGATCGCATACACTAGAGGGTTGATAGCTGAAGAGGCATATAATCCAAATAACCCGCGACATCAATCTGCACTTATGGAAGGCGCCGAGACTTCTGAAAATACCCCCGCATCTACACGATGATAAAATGTGGCATGAACTCCACCAACGTCCACAAGTGCACCGTTCAGTTTATTGTGGGATTTGAATGGGCAGACCTTGTGAACATGAAGCTTGAGCAGATCCCAGTCGTGTTCCAGCCTACTCTCTCAGACAATGGAATAAGTCCAGGCGTATTTCCGGGTTGCAAGCATTCCCCTACATCCACTCCTCAGGACAAGTAAGAACATGCATATCCTGCCCGATGCACACCTGCTCTTGACAGTCTCCGACAAGAGTCTGCGCATCTCAACGTCATTGTGTGTATGTTCCACAACCCGCAATTATAAAGGAGTTTTAAGTCGAAGCGACGTGTGGTGGATGTATAGGTGCACGTACTCAAGAACAGTCGTGGAGGATGTTCTTAATGCAAGGGTGAAGCGCAAGCTTGTCACCGAAGGCGTCGACCCAAAGGAGCTTATTGGGGAGTTTGCTTCGGTGTATGCTAAGCGATCAACGAACAATGTTAGTAAGATGCCTAGCAAAGGAGCACTTAAGCAAATGCGTCTCTCTGAAAAAGAGCACTTGCACAAGCGTTCCGGTGACAAGCACGCTTCATCCTTGCATGAGGTGAAATCAGAGATCGAGGAGGCAGATCCGGACGATGAAGGGCGCAGGGTGCTATTAGATTCTGTTGGAGTTGGTCGATCAGTCATCGTGACGAGCAAGAAGGCACTCCTTCTTCTCAATCAGGCAAATTCTTCCTCGTGTCCACACGATTTCATTTATACATATCGGGAGAGAATTGATGCAGCTTGATTATCAAGTGCACAACCCCCAAGGGTCATTACAACCCTCAAACTCGTTCGCTTATGAATAAAGATTTCTAGACGCCATTGAATGTACCATATCTGCCGCATAAAACCATGTTTGTTTCATATGTGTATGGTTACAGGCGAAGAAGGACCTTGGGATCTACTTCTGCGAATCTGGTGACATTTCCAAGGGCATAGCTCTACACCCAGATCATGAGGAAAATGAGCTGTCCATGTTTGCTGCTAATATATCTGGAGGCATGCAAGCATTCGGCGAAGCACCTGCCTTCTCTGCTTTTTTTGCATTTATCGCGCGAGGGGATGCCGCTTCCATACTGGGTGTGCTCAATCGTGTCGGAGAGATCGAGATGGAAGTTACAAATGTGGTGGAGAGAGCAGCACCCGGCAATTACATGAAAGATCATTGTCGAGCGGTGGCGGTCGCCACGGCATTCTACTTTTTCAAGAAAAAGCCGGGTACGGCCTACAAACATTAATTGTGCACAGCATGTCGTGCTGCCATGTAACCTTTCGCCATTCAGGATTGTGCGGTGCATGCTTACATTGATAGGGAGTGTTAACAGGTGAACACGCGCAAATCGTGTATAAGTGCTTGATGGCGGGTGAGCCTTGTCCACGTCCTGCTTTCCGAATTGACCATCATCACTCCATCGGATGTACAATCACTCATGCATTAAACGTGTTGAAGCCCACATCGCCATCTCCGAAACAATGGGTTTTCTTCTTTGTGGTGATCATCCGCTTCATGCAATATATGGGTCATCCACAATTATATCCATTTGAGGGTGAGTTGCCTTCACTTGCTTGATACTTGTATAATTTTTGTTCATGGTTAAAGAGAGCGATGCCCGAGGCCTGCGAGACAGCGAGCGAGCCCTGGGGCCTGCAAGTCAAGATGGTTGCGTGTTAGATATTGATGTTTGGCTCCTACTAAACTCTGCGTGCCGCATGCCGTTGTCAATGCTTAAGTTGCGTGTGTTGTATGCTAATGGTGGGGTCGGGATTTTGATAATCTAGGGCCAAATGAGCTTCGGGACCCTTATGTGGTTCCTGATCACCCGTCGATGGCAAACAGTCAAGAGGAGCTTCTTCGCCAAGCACGCCTTTGTCGAATGTTTGACGAAGGCGTCCGGATGTTGTCAAGGTGCATGCAAGATGTTGCATTCACACTTTGTAATGAGTGGTTGCCCTTGACGGATGAGAAGTATGCGCCACCTTCTTTTGAAGAAAGGGACACGAATCCGCCTCCGGTAGCATCTTGGGAACCAGGCATGTATAGACCCATGGCTTCTGGTTGTGGTGACGAATTTGAAGAGGTGAAGACAACATTATCCGAGGCCGATTACGCCATGCACACAAGCGACGATGAAATTCACATTGAAGTAAGCAATTCCACATCTGATCGCATGTTCCTCTCCCTGCATAAAAGCGTTCATATGTGCTTTGGAAATCTATAAGTCGCTCACCTGCAGGTGCTCGAAGCAAATAAGGTTAGGCACGTGTGGAGCCTCCTCGAGTGGTCGGTGAGAGCTGCAGTGAGCAAGCGCGACCCGAGGCCTGCTAAATGGCAAGCAAGCAATGGAGCACTCACAGCACCGCAAGTGATGAAGGGCAATGTTGCACGCACGGCACGGCGAGTGCTGAGCTGGGGGACAATGGAGCACACACGGCACGGCGAGTGCTGAGGAGGAGGGCAATGGAGCACGCACGGCAGGGCGAGCTTTGAGGTGAAGGGCAATCGAGCACACACGGCACGGCGAGTGCTTAGGTGAAGGGCAATGCAGCAAGCATGACACAGCGAGTGCTTAGGTGGAGGGCAATCGAGCACGCACGGTAGGGCGAGTGCTGAGATGGAGGGCAATGGAACACGCACGGCAGGGCGAGTGCTGAGGTGGCGGGCTATACAGCACGCCAGGGCGAGTGCTGAGGTGGAGGTCAATGCCACACGCACGGCAGGGTGAGTGCTGAGGTGGAAGGCAATGCAGCACGCAAGGCACGGCGAGTGCTGAGGTGGAGGGCAATGGAACACGCACGGCACGGCGCGTGTTGAGGTGGAGGGCAATGGAGCACGCACGGCACGGCAAGTGCTGAGGTGGGGGGCAATAGAGCACGCACGGCGGGCAAGTGCTGAGAAGGAGGGCAATCGAGCACGCACGGCACGGCAAGTGCTGAGGAGCTTAAGGGCAATGGAGCACTACAGCAGGGCAAGTGCTGAGGTGTAGAATAACGGAGCACACACGGCACGGCAAGTGCCGAGGTGGAGGGCAACGGAGCACGCACGGCAGGGCGAGTGCTGAGGTGGAGGGCAATGGAGCACGCACGGAATGTCAAGTGCTGAGGAAGAGCGCAATGAAGCACGCACGGCAGGGAGAGTGCTGAGAAGGAGGGCAATGAAGCACGCACTACAGTACGAGTGCTGAGAAGGAGAGCAATGGAGCACGCAGGGCAGGCGAGTGCTGAGGTGGATGGCAATGGAGCACGCACGGCAGGTCAAGTGCGGAGATGGAGGGCAATGGAGCATGCATGGCAGGGCGAGTGCTGAGGTGGAGGGCAATGGAGCATGCATAGCACGGCGAGTGTCGAGGAGCAGGACATTTGGGAGGATGGGACGGCGAGGACGATCTAAGGCGGTTTTTGTTGATCACACAGGATTTAAACGATCCGAGATTTTTGCGTATTTGGTATAAGACATTCGGGACGCTCCCAAAAGAAAGGTTTCACTTGTTGATTGGACAACTGCGGGAACCCGATGCGAAAGGCATGAACTTCGTGTTGACACTCTTGTGTGGGGTCTGGACCAAAGATCATCATGTCGCTTTATCTAACAAAGTCAGTAAGCCGGTGTTTGTGGGAAATGGTGCAACGGATATTCCCAACCCATTTCGAGACAAGATATCGCTCCACTACTTCCATTTCCATAAATTGCCATTCAGGATTGAGTACTCCTATTTGCAACCAGGGCGTTCTCGCCTGGGCTTTCACAACCAAAACGGTGTTCACTGCCAAGAGGGTACCTTTACTCATACGAAGCAAATCATTACCAAGCCATTGCCTTTGGTGCAAACACTTTTGGTCCTCGGGGGCAACAAGCACTCTGATGATGAACACAAGAAAAGAGGAATGCTATCCATCATGACACAAGCTACGGTAAGACAATGGTGGCGACGGAAAAGCAACATAAAGTCCATCTGCAGAAGAGAGGCATGTGGGCTGACCAAGTCAGCCGGTTTGGGAGGGGACGTGCGGAGTGTAAGTTGGAGACACCCGAAGACCAGAAGCTCCACCAAGATATGAAGTCGGCTTTCGCTGCTTTTAAGCGATTAGCTCCTTTAGGTCTCCGTGGACAGCAGCGTATTATGGAGAAAGACATCCCACAATGGTGGGGGATACTCGGATTCCCGAGTGACCCGCCATTCTCACGTCGTGGGGATAAGGGTGTCGGCCTCTTGTCAGCCCTCTTGCGAGAGTCCCCAGATTGGTGGTTTTCCAGCTCAGCTTTGAGCACGCAATCGTGGAGTAGGGAAGATAGGGTCAGATTCCGTGAAGCGTGTGGTGCTTGGGCAGAATGTGTATTGGCCATCGACACGGACCCTAAGTCAGCATCCCACATGTTTGATGGGTCCGTGAAGGAGAGTGCATGCTTTGTGCCTATCGCGACTCCGATAGGACAAAGCATACTAGCCTAAGTGCTAAAAGCTAAAGGCAAGGCCTCAAGTCTTATGGATACGCAGGTGCGCATCAACATGTTATTAGCAACCCTCCTCCTTATTTGCATGCAGCGTGTAACTTTTATTGTTTACCTTTGTGGAAGAAGTGGAGGAGTACGGCTGCAACTTACGGTATGTCGTATATATGTGATCGACATTGTGCATGGTTAGCGATCCGATATCGTATGCACTCGTTTGAGTTTGTAAATTAAGTTTCATAGTTTTTGGATTTTCAGGTTATACCACCGACGCTGTCGAATCAAGACACCGGAGCTTTTGTGTGCACACCTACTCCTGTGGGCACACCTACTCATGTAGGGTGTTTCACACCTCCCCAACTTGGAAGTTTTTCTGAAACAAATCAAATGGTATAAAAACATGAAGAATGGGCACTTTCTAGATTATTGATAAACTTGCCCGACAGTAATATAAGGCCACTATGTATATATATGAAGGGGAAACTTGAGCAATATATCACATAAAGCATCGGTGTATTCATGAAAGCATCTGCTTAGGATATATATATATATATATATTCATCACGGAATGTGTGTGCTTACATTATTGACTTTGACTGCTTCGTCGACGCTTAATACAATACCTCCTCGAGCGGTGCGACGTGTGAGCTGCAGTGCAGGCCATGCATGTCCCGAAATGTCTAGTGCATATGGGCACACTGCATAGCTAGAATATTTTATAGTTGTGTGATTGTGGTGTAGTTCGGAGTTTGTCGTGATCGCGTGTATGAATCCGTTTCGTGATAATTTCGTCATCTAGATCCTTATTGGATATATGATATCATTACATTATGTGCAAGCCTATGATAACCATCACTATATTGCTACATGCTGGCCTGAGGAAGGAGCCTCTCGAAGCAAAAAGGCGGGCACGTGCTGAGGGCGATGGGCGCCCCTACGGCTGCAGCCACTGCGCTCGATGCCCTAGACACGCCGAGCGGTCGGCACATGCCGAGTTTCGTGGCCGTCGGAGCAACTTGGTTTTGGACCTCCACGGCACGCGCGGTGCTTACAAGCCCGCCTGCTGGCGTGAGGCAGGAGCCTCTCGAAGCAAAGAAGCGGGCACGTGCTGAGGGCGATGGGCGCCCCTACGGCTGCAGCCACTGCGCTCGAAGCGGTGCGAAGGCGCGGTGCACGGACCGGCTCCCCGCAAGGTGACAACCTTGCAAACCATTTTCGACTATTCCGAATCCGATGGTGAGGTCCGTTTTGACCGGTTGGAAGCCTATAGGGTGTCAGCGCATGCTCAACCCGGCCTGAAGGCCTGATGACAACGCCCGGCGGCGCTTTGCGAGATCTAGAATCTGAAATCTTTTTGTAAAATGTCCCTCCGCGCGAATGAGACCTTGAAATCATCAAGAGCTATCGACGGATGTTATCAATCATTTGTCTTACTAATGTATCATCGATGCACGCACACACCGCCATCTGTACCATTAGAATTATGTTTGCACTCGTTTGCAAAATCCATTGAGTTATTTCATGCCCACAGAACTTAGAATACTTAATGTGACGCACCCAACCAATTCTAATGACCTCAAGGTATCCGTAGGCATCGAGAAAGTCGAATTCCGAGCTTCACATCGAAAGTTAGGCATTTCCTGCAGGCGGTAATACTTTGGTATTACCATCAAAAGTATTACCCAGGAATTACCGGTAATTACCGACCCATTGCATTTGAATTGTTTACTATACGTGTATACAAGTGGTATATGTTGAGAGCACCGAGTGCGAAATTATCGTGCAAATATCAACGGCCATTAAGTTACTGTGTCGTGCTATTATGTGCTGCGATTGAAGCGCATATGCATATTGCGATTTCAAAACAACAAAATTTACACAGCTATTAACTTCATATCGAGAGTTGTAAACATATTTGAAGGCTGTACACACGCTACATTGTTCATTGGAATTCCACATATTTCAAAAACAACTCAAGCTGGAGCTTCGTTTCCCTTTGCTCCCGCACTCGCTCTAGGGTCATGGGCCATGTAGAGATAATCAAACCAAGCATGCCACTCTGGTTTTTGCAACCAAATCACGCGTTTCGCGGTGGTGAACTTGCGCTCAAGGATGCGAAAGCCACGACCAGGAGGAAGATCGAGAACGGACTGGCGCCACCAATCAGCGATGCTCCCATTGTTCACATGAGCCACATACCGGAAGGTTTCTCCCTCCAAATGTTTTAATTTTGCGGAGTGTTCGCATCTTGGGTATGGGAATCCCGCTAGGGCATGCACAGTACCACATACCTGGCGTTCTGGCACACCGAAAAGTCCTTCCCATGGCGCTTTCGTAGTGCATGGCGTCCAACTCTCAGGAATGAAGAAGGGTTGCGTCAATGCCGTTGATACTCGCACGCTCTTCCCGCGTTTACCCCTATGCATGGCTTCACTATACCTCCTCGACCCCAAACACCCAAACACCGATTAGCCTATATGTCTTTCGTGCGTTCATCACATTTTCATCACACTTTCATGCTTTCACAAAATAGAATTACACAGAGAAAAACGGCCGGAGATCTTCGCCTAGGTCGCATACCGAGGACATTCTTCACTTGTTGCTCCTTTAGCTTGCGCCTCACCTACACTCTGAACATTACGCTTTTTAGGCGCAGGGGAACCGGCATGCACCTGTCCAGTTGCCGTTTCCGAACCACACACACTGTGTTGGTATATATATATAGTATATATATCTATGTTATATACATATAGTATATCTGTATATTATATACATTTAGTATATCTGTATGTTATAATGAGGTGATGTATGTATATATATATATATCCACCTTCTTCCCCCCTCAAAGAAGTGTGAAATACATAGGCAGTTGTCAGTTGCCTTTTACCTCATGATATAGCATGCAATCCTTATAGGAAGCAGCTGTTACAGTTTTAGGGTTGCAGCCCTGCAGTCTTTGGGTTGTAGCCCTGCAGTTTTTGGGTTGTAGCCCTACAGTTCTTGGGTTGTTGCCCGAAATATTGTCATGTCTGTGCTGATTTCAGCATGACATATATGCCAAACACGAAGTGTATCCTATTATATAGGTGGCATTTAGGGTATGTAACGTTACAGTGACCCCTATCTCCCACAGTGTGTTTAGGGTGTTACTTGCTATCAGTAACCCTAAAATATGTTAAATTAAAGCAGTATAAACATTTTGCAAAGATATTCAAGCAAAACTGCATTTAAATTTTCACTGTGTGTTACGTGGCTTTCAGGAGGTAAGTTACACCCCTGACACACACACACGTGTTTTTTAGGATGTTACAGGGTGTTACAAGTGCTGTAATATTTTGGGGATATTCATTAATAGCTGAATAATCAGATCAGCGAAAAAAATCAACCCGAATTTTTTCATTTTGAAATCATGCGTGTGAACTTTTTACGCATTTCGTTACAGCCAATATGTACACCCCTATATATTACACACCTAATATCTAGGGTGTTACACGAGATATGACCATGGTCATTATGTTTTTCTGATACCTCAATAGGTATAAAATCATAATTTAAAATAAAATGGGCTCGAAATTTCAGTTTTGAAATTTATCGCCAACGATTTTCACCCATTTTGTACCTTTTTTGGCCATTTGATTATATCTCATTTGATTATATCTTGGTGTGTGTGTGAGTTGCAAGTTACAGAACTACTGCAACTTACTTCACTTTTGCACATGATAATTTTCATGGCATTATAGTGAATATCTCTGATGATCAACATATGTGGTTGATCATAAATATGGGTTTTATTGATTTGAAACCCATTGAAGTTGATTCACTTCCTGTTGATTTATAGGTGTATCAACTATAAGCGGATTAACCACTTAAGTGATAACTTATCAGAACCTATGATATATTTGGGCATATGGCTGTGCACTAAGAGCATATCAAAGTGATATCTCTAGATTCCAAATATGTCAGGACACAGCTTGATAATAATCTAAGCAGTTCAACACAACACAATGTGTGTGTGTGTGTGTCCACAACAACCTATGTCAGTTCAATATGTAAGTACCGATCTGAGTATGTACATGCTTTTTGTGCTGATCATTACTGAATCAATTGTCACAATGCAGTATGGTTGTTGTTCTTGCTCCAGCGATGATGAAAAGGTATGGACTGTGTTCAGCAGTTACCAGCTGCATTGTGAACACTGTATACTGCCTTCGGGTCTGGAGATATTCTCCATCCAACCCTTCAGCATGTAGTTTTATCCTGTTTACCTTAGCTATCGCCATCACTGACATCCAACACGCACATGTGTTTGTTGGATGGTATCTATATTATCATACACATAGTTGACATTATAGTTGATCATTTCACCTACTGAGTCAGTGAATGTCATTATACATAGTAATGTCAGTGGTGTGTGCATTGTGCAGGTACTTGCTGATTTAGTACTTATAAGTGTGTGTGTGTGTGAATTATTTACTATACACACTTGTATGTAGGTGACTTCTGGTATTACAATGTATACCAAGATGATTTATCATGCAGGATGATCTGTATACCATGTACCGAATAAATCTTGCATGATATATATATCAGCTTAGTGGTGATTGTAATCCTGAATACTCTCATTTACAATAATGAGTTGCTTGATTTATTTCACATGTAGTTCCGGTGAGCATTCCATTCAGTGATCCACCATAGAACGAACATGCTCATCCCAAATCCTCCGTCAGAGCATGTCGAGCTAATTATGGTGTTAAGATCACCTTCAGGCACCTTACACTTACATGGATTCCAATATAGCTAACATGCACTGCAGTATGCTTTGTGCAATGTATAATGTATTGTGATGTGATGCCATGTGTCCCAGTTGTTAGCGTGATCAAACTGGTTTGTACATTACAGCTGGTATCGTGATCAAGCTGTATGAATAATGCATGCACAATCACAGTGATGCTCAGTATAATATGTACAGGTGGTGAAATGCACATCTGCTGCATGCACTCAGTATATACTCAATGAAGGTGTATACTGCAAGTATGTGTGTGTGTGTGTGTGTGTGTGTGTTGCTGCAGGTATTATTATCTCCACACACTCGACTTTTGCACACACTATTATGTTGCTGCAGAGTATTCAATGATCTGTCATGTTGAGCGTGTGTGTGTGTAAGCTATTCACACAGCATTTATGCAGTCCACACTCATGATTGTAGGTTGGTATAATCTGACAGTGAATAGAGTATAGTATCTCAGCAAACATCAGAGTATCATATGGCATGCTGCAGTATATTGTCATCATGCGTCCGTTCAGGATAATCCCGGAACCCGGATAGTATACATATATTCTGTCAGGACATCGTGACGCGCGCAGATGATGAATCAGAGATTATTGCAAGTATCGATAATGACGGTATGTTGATGACACTTCGCATACTGACATCGTCATCAAAAAATTGCAAAATAATCATCGTGTACAGTAAGCGATTTGCTGCGATCATGAAAATCACGATGGTGCGCGCTGATGATTAAGAGCACATCTCGTCGCAGTATGTCTAGCACATGATACGAGTGCTAATTTTCGCGCGGATAATGATTCCGCTGATGTTTTTTTTGTGTCCGCGTCTCATTTGCGAATTTTGTACAGCTGCGAATCGTATATGCGCGTACATATGATCACTGCGCGCATGTATGCCGCATGCACACCTTGTCGCGCAGTATAGGTGACGATCAGCTGCTGTATACGATCTGCGAATGCGAATGCGTCGATTTATCCTCGCGCACTATCTTCGCTTATAAAGCGGTCAGTATATGTAGTATATCAATGTTTATGCGATCGCGACGCCAGATATTACTCGCGCTCCGCAACTTGCATACACAATTTTTTTGATATCTATGCTGCTGCACTCACACTAGAGTTCTCGTTCTCGCCTTGACGAGCAGAATACCATCTGATAAGGACGCATAAGCGAGCCTTAAGATATATATATATAATATGATAGATAGCACGGTGTTATTGAACTGTAACACGCGTGCAACTTATGAGCGGGTGATGAGTGCAGACTTCGGACGAAGATACTGCTGTAGCACAACGCTACGCTCATCTATACCGAATGCCTCCCATCTCATAGATGGCACCGCTATTGGGTTGCGAACCCAAGGCATTGGTTGAACGACTAGTATCGGCTGAACGAATAATGCGTTCGCCATATGATACTCCGCATGCTTGTTCAGAACATGCTAGAAGCGAAGATGCGTTCTTCTCCGAACCATTCGGTACTTCAAGATAGCATCTTGCTTCGCCATTCTCGAGTCCGACATACGGCCTCTCGATGACATGTGTCATTCAAGTCTTACCTTGAATAAATGACAGATGATGTGATTTATCATCTCGATGACATGTGCAGTCATAGTCGACCGTACTGACGACTGTCTGTCATTATAATATATGACATGACTCGACATGACATGACATGACATGGTATGACATGTATGACACGTATGACACGTATGACATGTATGACATGTATGACATGTATGACACATGTGTCATCGGTCATAACCCTGACAACAATCATAATATCTGTCATCCACTCACCATGAGTGACATCTGTCATCGACACATCGAGAGGCCGAGTACGGTATCTCGATGGCGAAGCAAGACAAGTTCTGCTGGACTTCGGGTTTAGGCTTAGTTATTATGGGCTCTGACTAGCCCCTAGCCTGACCCTGCTTCCGTTTCGTGTCCGTGACATCCTAGTACTGTACTGTACAGTAGTACAGTACAGTAGTACAGTCATCGTTTCACTGTCTGGGTTTCCGAGAGCATAAAGCTTCGGCCAGACACAAGTTATATGATTATCAGTTTGTCTCCGAGCGAGCTTAGCCGGACAGCGTATCTGTCTTCCTCGCAGGTTATAGGCCGCACCGGCTTTCCGGTGATTCTGATGATGGCACAGCGCCTTGCTGTTGCCATGTTCGGCTAAGTAGGACGTAGGAGGGGTTGAGCGCCCACTTGGGCGGTGGTGAATTACTCTTACGGTATGGCCTTTTGACTTGGCAGTGATGGCGGCACGCATTGTGCTCGCCTTCGCTGCGCAGGAGATCAGTTGGTGACGGGTTATTTTTATTTTACGGAAGCATCGTCGCAGCGAGGGTTAATCTGTTTCGTGCGCCGCTGGCTCCGGCGAGGTCGTTCCACACGTAACTAATTTTGGCCGCTCTCATGGTTCCGCTCACGACCTGTGAATTTTGATCTGTACGTCTGAGACTTCTACAAACTATCTGGCCGCTGTAAGCGTTCTTACACCATCTCCCTGTTTAGCTCAACCTTCTCCCCTGTCTCTCCATCATGGTTACCACAACGAATAGAGTGACGCGGTCTCGCGTCCGTAGATTAGAGACGATCTTTGATGACGTTGGTGCGCAGCACGCTGCAACACCGCACACGCCGCAGCTGCCAGCTCCGACCACAGCAGCTGCGAGGGAAGTTTTGGACAAGTGTAAACAGTTGGCTCGTGACAATTTCGACAGGAAGGTTGCCAAAACCGTTGCCACTAAAATCCTTGGGGACAAATCGGAGCGCTTTGCGGGAACAGAGGCAGACGCTGTGGACATTTTTTCACAATTGATGCATGAGCTCCGCACGCAGTTTGTGCTCCAGTCATCGGCGTTTGCTCCCCTGTTTGACTTGACTGACATGGCAGTTGAGGCTAGGCATGAGGCAAATGAGTTGTTGCTCTCGGCTCTGACATTTCTGGCTCGCCCTGGCTCACCTGCTCGTGACTGGCTTGAGGCCTCTGGGTCCGACGTTCCTGGAGATGGCAAGCGCGCTGCCCTTGAGGTGGTGCGCATGCTCCAGGAACGCTCGGAACCCTTTGACTCTTTTGAGTTGCTGCTGGCGGTCCGCATCCCCAGCAGCAAAGATCCTGACCGTGGCATCCGCGAGTTCAATGGCCTGTTGAGGGACGTTCAGCGTTCCCACAACTTGCCAGAGGACGCGGTGAAGCGGCAGTTTCTAAAGGCTCTCGGCGATTCGTGGCTATACCGTGATTTGGCTAACTCTCTGGCTCGGGCTGACCAGCGGCAGGGCGTGTCTCTCCTGACTATTCAGGCTCGTGTGCGGGAGCAGTTCCGCCACGGCCTGAAAGTCTCTGACGCCCCTGTCTCTGCTCTGTCATTCGGCGATGGCGCGTCTGACCTGGCTGCGGCGTTGTCCAGTCTGCAGAAGCAGCTGGAGCGCATGCAACAGGACATTCGTGACCTGAAACGGCAGAAGCGGGAAGGGCCTCCGCCTGCGGGCAAGCACCTTACCCGCTCTGCTGCCAAGCTTCATCGTGCTGGTGTTAAACCGCTTGGCACCGCTCCTCCTGTCTCATTTGACAAGAAGAGGGGTGCCTTCGTGCCCCACTGCCAGAATGCGGTGTGTGCACAAAGTGGTTTAAAGCACTGGCATGCTGAATGCCCCAACGGCGGTCTTCACTCTGCCCACTATTGTAGTGCGGTTGAAGACTACGAGACTGACTGCCTGGCTGTTCGTTTCCAGCGTTTCTATGACGCGGGGGATGAGCACGCCTTCGAGTCGCTCTGCACGATGGAGGGTCGCCCAGAGGTGTGCGAGCTGTCGGCGCATTCCTTTGTGCCAGCTGAGCCCACATCTCTGAGGCACTTTCAGGATGCGGCGGCTTCCGCTCAGGATGCGGCAGCTGACGATGACGGCGTGGCTCACTTTCCTCTAGCCACATTCCACTCGGGTGCACGGGGTTCGATTCCGCCACCGCCTGCGGTTCGGGATCCCTCTGCACTCGTGGCTGGTGGTGTGCCTACGGCTCATGACCCACCAGTGGCTGTCCCTGGCTCTCTCGGCTTGCCTGGTTCTGTCCCATCGCTCCGGCTTGGCGACTCTGCACCGGCTCCGCTGTTTGCTGGCATGAGGATTGAGGCTTCTGACATTGGCTCTGAAGTCTCTGACAACGACCAAGGCTCTGACAATGACTCTGACGGCGGGCAGCAAGTGGCTTTTGACTCCTTCGGCACTCTTGAGCATGACTCTGACAGGGGGGCATCGCCACTAGCAGCTCCGATGTACCGTCCACGGGCGCCGCCGAGTTTTCTCCGGTGTGCGTTAATGTCCTCGATGCTCTGTTGTTCTCTACTGGCCAGTGCTACGGCATCTCTGGTTGCCGTGGGCGGTGGTGACAGGGGCCTGGTTGAGCCCGGAGTCACCGTCCATCGGTCTACTGGAGGTCTCTTTGCTTCGGATCCGCCACTTGGCTCTCTGGACATCCGTGATTGGCCGCCTGACGATCGAGTTCTTTTATCTCTTTCTTCAATGTTCAAACCACCATGGGAATCTGCTTGTATGGTTCTTCAGTTGATTTACTTTCTGCTGTGGAACCGCCTTGCCCACTTGGGCCTGGTGGTGCTCAATTTCAAAAGACAGTCTGCAATTCACTTCGGGATTACTCTGTGTTTACATCCCAACCGCTGAACTCAGCTCTGCTGACCAGCTTCAAAGTGGCTGAGTTTCTAGTCAATCATCCTGGCAGCTTGATTAGCTTTAGCCCAGTAGTGGGATGACCGGGTCAAGACCCCGGCACCCAGCTAGAAGCGATCGGTTTCCACCGAGTTGCACGTAGGTGTTTGTTTATTATCACGTGGCTGTATACCCTGTACCTGCCTTGCTAGGTAGTCACACCCACGGGTGGTGTGCTGGACTTCGGGTTTAGGCTTAGTTATTATGGGCTCTGACTAGCCCCTAGCCTGACCCTGCTTCCGTTTCGTGTCCGTGACATCCTAGCACTGTACTGTACAGTAGTACAGTACAGTAGTACAGTCATCGTTTCACTGTCTGGGTTTCCGAGAGCATAAAGCTTCGGCCAGACACAAGTTATATGATTATCAGTTTGTCTCCGAGCGAGCTTAGCCGGACAGCGTATCTGTCTTCCTCGCAAGTTCTTGAAGAACAAACTGTTCTGAGAGGACACGTCTTCGTTTCAAGCATGAACTGCACAACATGCGAGTATCAACAGGCTAATTCGACCAGCCGATACTGTTAGTTCACCCAATGCCCTCGGGTTCACAACCCGATGGTGGTAACGCTTATGAAGCGTGAGGGCATTGGTATATGAGGAGCATTGCGCTAAAGCAGATACTTCTGGACACCAGAGACTGCACTCATACCCCACCAAATATTGTTGCGCGTTGCTACAGTTCAATAGCAGCCGCATAGTCTGAAAGGTTGTATATCAACCTTGACAACAGGGGTAGGGTGAACATTCTTCGTTTTAGCTGGTGCTTGCCTCTTCACCATCGAGGACTCCGCCGCCAACGAATTAGTCTGATATGTTTTAGCAGCCTACCCCGCGGGAGTAGTTGATCCCCGCGGCACATGCATGGGCGTAAGCCCCTAGAGCACACCACAAGATTAGCGCAAGCGGATGCCGTACTAGCTGGGTTGAGAAAGGCCCCTTGATTTTTGTGATGTGTGCAATTAGGGTTTCCTTGTGTTTGTTGATTAGGATCTGAGTGTGGCACCTCACACCTTCGGGGTGAGGTGGTGTGATGGGAATCCCAACTTCACCCCATACTGGGGGGAGTTGTGGATCCTCTTCTGTCACCCCTCGCCTTGAGGTGCCACGTAGGCAGTCAGCATTCCGCCGTTCTCTGCGATAATAAAACACCCAGTATTTTATTATCTTCACCTTAGCCTTTTACTTGATCCCAGCTTTCGTTCCTGCAGTGATATATATATATATCCCTTCTGTCATCAGCTATCAATGGGACAAACCATAGTCCGGTTTAACAATAAATTGTGTTCCAAGACACCCATATGCACAATATACAAGCCTTACTTACCTCAGAAACAGCATGGATCAGCGGCCAGCAAAATTAGCCAATTTCGGGAAAACCCTAGGTCTGGACAAGGCTTGGTCAACGCTAAAATCGATCGGGCCAACGCACACTGCTAACGATCCAGGGGTCTAAATCCAATTCTGAGACCACATTTTCAGACTAGCGTGTCACCCCACTCTATATCCATAGCCGCGAGGAAAATGTCATCTGAGAATGTCGACCTCGACCATCGCATGCAATCCCATACACAGATCATCATTCTAGATTCTTGGTTTCTTGCGAAGTTTTTCTCAGCTTGAGCCTCGAGCTTGTAACGTCTCGGCGGACTAATGGTTCTCATTCAGTGAAACCAAAGCGTGTGTCACATCCTCGTAATTTTGTGGTCGCGAGGCCTCACAAATTGCTTCTTGTAATCAATTTTGTTCTTATCAGAAAACTACAGAAGTGGAACTGACCGGGGTAGAGGATTACACTTTGGCTCTTAGCGTGTTCGAGTACCACTGCCATGTGCGTTTTCCTTGTTGGGTATCCCCACTTATGGAGTGGTCCTTCCAAGCGTCCCCGTCAACCAACACTGAATATTGTTTGAGCTCGGTTAGTGAACCGACAACTTGCTGAAAGTTGTAACTTGCTCCCTTGCGCAGCGCTGTCCCACCTCCGGACTTTTGGTCAATACACCCACATCGGACAACCGCGCGTAGATCGGTTTGAAGTAAAGCGCTGGGAGATGATGTCGTTCACGACGGTATTTTTCATGCATTTGTGTGAGACAGCTGTGAGGGAAAGCCGTTCCATCTTCCAGTTGCGATGTGATATTTCTTCTGCTTAAAACCCTGTGAAAGGCGAAAAACATTGTTTGCCTTCTACCACCCAGCCTTAGTCAAAGACTCGAAATATGGCCGTTCATATTGTTGGATATGGTTTCAAGGGTCTTCAAAGTGGCATAGACAAGCGCGGCTGTTCTGGGAGGTTTTCTGGGTCTCGGCGGTCTCAGGATCTCAAACGATACCATATCGTTCTCCGAATGCCTTGTTGGGTTTCGGAAGTGTATGGATCCAATGTGAGTGCGATAGTTTCTCAGGATTTCGCGTCGGATTCTTAAGTGCAGGTCGGAAAAGGAAGTTACTAGTCCTCCGAAGACCCCTGACGCCGAGAAGACCCCGGACCAAGAGCCGAAAAGGAGAGGCTCTGCATGGCTCCCTTGGCGTCGTGGCAAAGCTGAGAAAGGTGAAAACGGTCCTGGTACTAATCCAAACATTAAACTGGACATTGAGACGAACAGAAAGTTTGGTAAAGGGGCCGACTACAACCTGAAGTATGTCCCTGCTGCTCTTGTCAAACCCCTCTTTGCACGGCAGGCGCGGGAACCGCGAATATGTAGTGAACCCTATTCTTGTGCCACCAGAAGTTTGGTTCAGTTTCTAGGAGATGCGACATTCCCAAGCGCTATTCTGCTGGCTACAAGACAGCCTGAATAAGCAATCGTCTCGTGCGCGTATCCGCACCCAGACACCTTCGCTTTAGCTCACTTTCCCTCCCACCTCCTACGTTTATCTGTTGCGTCCGACACTCTCGTTCCTCCGTGGTTCCTCGCTTTCTGTCTCTACGTGAAGCCGAGTCGTGAGCATATGAGAAATGAGAATAGACACTCGAAGTACATCTGCTTCGCGCGATATTTACACGTGTCGAATTGTTCGCTGCAGGATTCTCATTCGAGGGGACCGCAATGTGGGCAAGACGGTACTTCTGCGTCGGCTCCGTGGGGGCACTTTCCAAGAAGAATACGTCCCCACGGAGGTAACGTACTCTATCTCCGTTTGCACTGCGTTTTATGACACAAGCGGGTGAAGAAACCTTGCTGACGTTCCGTGATCCAACATCGAACAAATATGCGTTTTTCGAGTTGGCTTTGATATCGCGTGTTCCTTTTATGACGATTTTTCGCTAAGCCACTTGCTTCGAAACAAGCACCGCTATTCCACTTGAGGTAAAAACCTTTACGCGTACCAAATTTGACCTTTGCGCTTTTTCAAGTTCTGAAGGACGCTCGCGTTCGAATCTCCTGTAAGCCTGCGGACAACTGAAACCCTTCACATAACTTTGACGTGCTCGGTTGGTATATGTATCGCGCCGTCCCCTGCAGGAGATCAGCACAGCACATATAAACTGGCAAGCCAAAGGCTTTCCCGAAGACCGGGTGAAGTTGGAGGTGGATCCCTTGTCTCATACCGCGCCCCTTCGTGGCCGTCCTGGCACCGTAGAGCAAGCGGAGCGGAGCTGGCATATTTCATGCATTCACGAGCCGTCCCTAGTATTCCGAAGTGTGCTCGTTGGTGGCATTTTTTTCATCTTGCTCGTCGTACGTACGGAGAATTGGAACTCAGTCAGTCCATTGCAGAAGCGCAAAACATCCCCCGCCGCGCACTCTGAGTTGCAAGTGAAATCCAGGCCATATGGTTTATGTCAGATTTCTCTTTCCTATGCACACTGAAGCATAGAATTTGGTGCATTCATGAGAGAGTCGTTGCGTGCGTACACCGGAAGCAGATGTTTCAGCTATCAGCACCGATTCCAGGTTATATTCATATCGAAGATTGTATTCTCTGATCGCGCAAACCAAGATTGAGCAACTGCAATAAATCGAGAGCCACTGTTGAGTTGTCGAGGATACTTCCACTTTTGGAAACGCAGGCACCCTGCACATGGGCTGTTTGTCGCCTTGTTGGCTTCTGTCTAGTTGGCTTCTGTCGGTTTAAACGTCTGACGTACCCGGGTCCCACCACTTTCCTCGCAGCCCCAAGCTGTTCATTTGATGCACCAAGGCAGTTTTCCAATTCCAACCCTTATTCATAACCCTGAAATATTCTGCCTGGATCTCCCTCAAGTTTTGCCTCGGAGTGTTACGCCGTATGCCGGCTGTGCGCAAGCCCCGCGTGTGCACTTTGTCGAGGCTACATATCCGCGTCTGCAGGTATGGGACGTTGTAGACAAGTCCCCCCCGAAGAAATACAATGATGCTCTCAAGATAAATGGAAGCGAAAACTCGCTATCCGCTCAGGTATAACACTGGTGTTGCACAGGACAGAGGGAGTCCACACTCACCCATGGCCGTTGTTCCTGGGACGTATTCACTCATATTATCCAGCTCCCGTCGTTCCTGCCCGCCTTACGCTGGGGTTTCCTCCAGTCCACTTTCACAACACAACTAAACTGCCTTACCGAGCCGTGGCTCTGATGACGAGGGCTGGCTCAAATCCTCGCTTCGCTGTTGGCGGTGCTGGCGAAAAGAAAAAGAAAAAACCACGCCCTTCGGGCGTATGAGTAAATTAATTTCCCCGGCCCTACTCTGGGCCGGATGGTGCTGGCGATCATCTGTTGGTCTACTAACCTTGTCAATGGGATGCAGATGCGGAAGACCTCCACATATATGTCACGGCAAGAGGTGGCGAGCACCAAGCAGGCTGCTCACTCTGTTCAGCCGCTGGACGCACAGGTGAGAACTTCCTGGGATCTTAGAGATGGTATACATATGTGCCACTTTTAACCTTGGGAAATGAGAAATAGGTACACGTTTTGCGCCACAAAAGTCCTCCAGTTTGTGTGGGCAGTCTGCTGTTAAGGGCATGGCGCCCGTCCGACCAGGCGTGTGGCGGGCAGCACAGTATTCCACGCAAGATATTCCCTAGTTCCTAGTTGCCCCATATTTCAAATGAATCTTTCAAAAGTTGTCGAAAACTTTATGATATGGTATGATCACTGGACTATGTGACCTGAGGAAGGATACTTGAGTTCTGTTGAGTTTGCCTCGAGAACACTGTATTCAGGTTTTACTTGTGAAGCGCCTGAGCACAAACGTCGGTCGTAGAGGTCCCCAAGGGTTTCCAGAATTAGAAAACTTTGCGGCAACAACGAGTGGCATTGCGGGTTTTGACAGGCTGTGGATGTGTATCGAGGCTGCCACGCTGTTCTGTTCGTGGTGGACCCCTCTAAAAAGTGCGCTCCGATGTTACCTCATTGCAGCCCGCATAGCCACCTCATGGCGGCCTCTCAGCAGAAGAGCAGCTGTGGCTTTCATGGACTCCCCGTCTGCAGGCGTGTTGCACAGGGCGCACCGGCGAGGGCGTCTGGAGGGTGTTGACGAGCAGGGCACTCCCTCAGAGTGCTGCCGTGCAGCCAGACAGGTCGCAAGCTTATGAGCTAACGCCAATGGGCAATTAGATGCCTCCATGCAGTGTTAGACGCTGCCCCAAATGAGCAATGCCCGCATTTGAAACCTGCTTAAAATGGAATTTCCTTTTGAGCTTTTTGGGCCCTGGACCAAGCAGGATTGCACGCAGTGTCAGTTTTGCAAGGATGGTCACACGGACAAACGACTTTGGCACCTCAGTTAAACGCCGTGCCGAGTAAAGAGACGCATATCTTTGGGGAGAGAGAGCGTAGCACGGTAGCTGTCTGGAAAGTGATGTCATGATCTACCACGATAGGCCCGGGCTGCACGTAGTCTCGGGCTGAGTCTACTCATCTACACACCATCGGCCGCCTGCTCGGCCATGCATGCCTCTTCTGGTGTATTCCTGTCCACAGGGCCTTATGGGTCCACAGGCTGAGGGAGGCTGGAAAGGTCCTCCCCAGGTGGACCTACGAGTATGTGCACCGTGAGATGCCGCGAGTGCCGGTGCATATCCCTGTGGGCATCTGCCTGAACTTCCGCGACTACCCAGTCAGTCAAAGGTACTTCACTGAGCTGCCTCAAGTGCGTACATGCTCATATTGGCAGCCAGCACCTCATGTCTGAATTTCATCTGTAGCCCTTCTTTGCTGTCCAAGCCCCACTCCTTGCTGCAGTAGCTAGTCACTCCGACACTTGCGAATTATGCGGTAAGGTCACGGAGTCTCGGCTAAAAGATAGGGGCGCTGTCAGCGCTATTGCTACACCTTTAATGGTTTCCATCCCATCGTCGAGGAATAGGCAAGGGACACAGAGAGTTTCATCATGCAAGAATCCCTTTGGGTTCAACGCCAGGACCCGCAATGATGCCACTGCCACTTTCTTTTGCACGGTCGCTGTACAAAAGGGAGGAGGTGCTCAGGGATCCTGAGGGGCCTGAGACAGGGTGGTGACCATTGACGAAGCGATGAATGACTGCATGTTCCGATGGGATGATCGTGACTACAATCCATGCGCCCTGGAGACTTCCCTGCTTAACTGCTATGGCCTAGGGGTGGGCCACCTCCCCTTTTAATATCCGAAACACCTGACAATTACCATGAACACCTGCCAAACAAACGGTGCATTGGGTGATTCGAGTGAAGCCTGTGCTCTAATACTGCTTTAACTGTCAGAGGGGCAGCTTCTTTTTGCTGTTTCCTAACTTATCAGCGCGATATCTGTTCTCTGCACCACGGCAGTTTGGTGTAATCCAGGGAATGTGCC
This sequence comes from Cymbomonas tetramitiformis, assembly GCA_001247695.2. Taxonomy (NCBI): domain Eukaryota; kingdom Viridiplantae; phylum Chlorophyta; class Pyramimonadophyceae; order Pyramimonadales; family Pyramimonadaceae; genus Cymbomonas; species Cymbomonas tetramitiformis. The sequence goes on along the minus strand of LGRX02033822.1, from coordinate 11,565 downwards.
GATTGCGCTGCTGTCAGTGGCCATTTCTTTTGCATTTCATGCAGAGCGACCAGGGACTTGCACCCTGAGGAATGCGGGTGGGCCACGGCTTCCACGCTTAGCCTACTGCAATCTATTCACCATCACTCCCACGCAGGGGGAGGGGGGATGGATAAGATGCAGGCTTCGCTGTACTTAGATTTGTGCTTTGCAAGAGCACATACTTGACACATGTGCTCTCTCTCTGTCAGAGACCAGGATTGGTGTACTCCTTGAAGCAATCAAGTCTGTCCCGTCCCCCTGACAAGTCAGGCGTGCGGTCTGGGCCACCAGGATCTGTACACCTTCCTGCACTACCCTTACTTCCTTGAGAAGCAGGCAACGCTTGAGCAGGTGATGAGATGTTCCTGTTGGAAATACCCTACGCATCCCACCTGAGGTAGTATGTGGCAATGCTCCGCGCTGCATGCAAAATCTTCAGGGCTTGATTGCTTCGACGGCTGCGAGGCATCACGAGTGGCAGAGATGACGTGGATGCTTCGGACGCTCGCCGCATCCATTCGTGCTCAAAGGTGAAGATTCAGGAGGCAAGGACACTGAGAAGTACAAGGGGGCGGTGTGATCACACAGGCTCTGACTTTAAACAAGAAGCAGCTCGGGGGGCTTTCCAAGACCATGGCGGCAGTTGGGAAGAAGTTCGCGGACCCAAGAGCCTACTCATCCTTCATTTCTGGGCTGGAGGCGAAGGTTGCTTGCTGGCGCCTCTTGTTATACGCAGATTTAGGAAGCCAGGCCAGAGCTTGTGTACGGATTCTGTACTTTACATTTTACTGAACTGGCGTTCATGGGTTCCAGCTGGGATATGCAAGAAAGGCCAAGTTGCCATATGGGCTACTTTATGGGGCCGGGGGGGGGTCATACCAGCAGCTCCCCGAAGGTACGATTCAGTCAATGTGGAGCTGACAAGGTGCGCGGGACACGTGGCATGGAAACTTGCAGGGAATCGTGCAGGCGAAAAAGGAAGATGAAGACGAAGAGGCTGAGCTCCCTGCACACCTGCAGAATGCGGGGTCCAAGGCTTTCGGAGGCGGTCCACCACCACCCCCGCCCACCAAGCTTGAGAGGTGGGGAGCACACGGCCCTGCTCCCCGCCTGTGTGCCATGTCCGGTGGAATTGAACAAAGTGTACGGGTTCCTCTGTCCCCATAAGGGTACCACCTGAGGTCTTCCCATGGTGTTGAGGATGGTGTTGAGGAGGTCTCCCGCACGTTCCTTATTCGCCGTGCCAGACATGTGCAGAGGTTGCAACCTTGGTAAGCTCATGTGCCACGCGCAGCGTCATGCCCTCTTTACTACATTGGGGCGCCGAGACTCAGAAACGGGAACTCTGGCACAAACAGTGGGGAAACGTAAGTCCATTTATAAGAGGCATCCGAGTGCCCCCAGCCATGGAGGTCTGGCCCGTACACACAAAGTCATGAACCCTATGCCGAGGGGTGGGCGGGCTGTGCAGGACGGTTGTGGCTGTGGGAGAGGGCGCGAAGAAAGCGGGCACCGTGGCCCTCAAGGTGGGCGCCGCTGTGGGCACAGCCGTAGTCAACAGGGTGGCTGGGCCTGAGCCTGATCCGGAGCCAGAAGAGAAGCCGCCAGGTGCGGAAGCCACTTTCACGCCTGCCCGGATGCTCGTGTGCACAGAGTGTCCTCCTGCCGCTTCATTCCACCCGCTGCGTGCGCCCTTGTCGTCAGACGCTCCTTGGGGCCTGTCGAGCCAACTTCCGGTGCTCCCTGCCTAAGGGCGCTTCTGCGTGAGGGGAGCCTGGCGGCGCAGCTGAGGGCCCTGAGGGGCACGGGGTATCCCACAGTGGCACTTGCGCATCTCGCGAAGTCGGGGGGAGTGAAGGCGCACGCGGTGGGCGGGAAGGCGTTGCCCGGGGATCTTGCAAAGCCCGTCATTGATGACAGCTTCTTTGCGGACGGTGCGATGGCCATGCACTCTAATGCCCAGCCACGCTCGAAACCTTGGATACCTGAGACCATGAATGATGGGAGCGTATGGGCTTGCCTTGTGAAAGTCCCCTCCCGTCATATTCCACGACCCCTTGCATCACTCCCCACCCCTTGGTGCTTCTTGACCCCTGTGAGATAAGTGAGCCCACAGCACATCACGTGCCCGTGCTGTGATGTGCCCGCGCCGTGATGTCTGTAAAAGCTCCGCTACGTTGGCGTGCCCGACATCTGCCCTGCCCAGGTATACCGGAGGGCCTCACTTGATGACGGCCCGGGTTGCTCCAGATGCCAAGGGTACCAAGAACCAGCAAAAGCAGCAGCAGCAAGCAAGCGGCTTTGGGTGGTTCAAACGGCGCAATGAGAAGGTGTGGTCTGGGCCATTGCCACGCCTCGGATGCAGCGCACTGACCCAGCCACCGTTGTTTGGTATGCTGAAGGCATAACCGGTTGCATGGACTGGTGCATAGCATGCCTGTACGGGCGAGTGCGTGCGAGAGCTCCACACCTTCACCTGTATGTATCATGGTTGGTGGGGGCTTCTTGTGGCGAATGCATAGGAGGTGCCCCCCTGTACACCGGTCCATGGTCCGCACAAAGAGTCTGAGTTATGCAAATTGGTATGATTGCGAAAAGGACGCTGGGATGGGACAGGTGACGGAAGCCGCGCCCACACACAGTACAGGCAATTTTGGAGGCAACATCTCGGGTGAGTGAAGCAATCGCTCGAAAGCTGGAGTGCCCGTGCACCTTGCCGGCTTACACATGCCTTGGTTATGCACAGCCAGTCGTCCGGCAGATAGGTAGTATACTCTACCCCTGTGGAGGATGTCGCCCAGCACGATGGGGAAGTGCGAATGTGAGGGGGGCTCATGTGCCTGGGCAGATAACGAAGAGGAGGAGATGGAAGAGGAAAGTGAAGATGAGCTAGTTGAGCGGCCGGTCATCAAAGGTGACATGGGCAGCGAAGAGTCCGATGATGAAGGAGATTTTCAGGTGTGCTCCCTGATCATATTTAACTCCCAGGCCTGCTCCCTAGGGCAATCCATGGGGTGCTGCTTCAGCCAGAGCAAGCCATGGGTTGCTGCCTAAGTACCCGGTCACTGCATGGGGTGCTGCTGGCCAAGCGTTCAGGCGCTGGGTGGGGTCTCTGCGTCAGTGGGGCTGATTGTTCGGTCATTCTGATATAACAATATAAATCTGCATGGATTAGAGCTGATTGGCTGTGCTCAAGGGGACACCGTGTCTCGCAAGCTACGAGGGCGGAGGGGTGGCGGGCGTTGGGGGGGCGCTTGGATGCAGATATCAAGGCCTTCAAGTTCAGGAGTAAAAGGCGCGTCACAGCGGCGGTCGTCGTTGGGCGCCTCACCCAAGGTGCCCTCACAGGGGGAGGAACATCTTGCTCCCAAGGAGACTGAAGATACTAGGCCACAGCCGGTGCGTGCTACGCCGCATAAGTATTCAGGGCACCTGTATGGTGTCAACAAAGATGACGCTTCTCAAAGTCATCGATTTCTTGTGGCGGAAAGACCATTTGAACCCTTTTGGCCCTCAAATGCTAAACCTTCTCACCCGTGTTTGAACGCGGTTCCAGCTCACTGCCGCGCAATATATCATTCGACCGTATTGACACCCGCAAGCCGCGCCTTTCTTGACTAATGGCCCAGCGTCCTATTCCTCTTGCCAGTGGGTCAATGCCGCAGCAGGGAGACTGGGAGTGGGGGCGCGGAGACAGACGATTGATTCGGAGGCGCTGAAGGCGATGCTGAATCCCGTGGAGGCGGCAATGCAACAGCAGATAGAGGCAGAAACTAGCAAGAAGAAGAAATCGTTAGCGCGCCACCTTCCTCCACCTCAGGCATCTGTGGCACACGTGGCATGTTGCTCGCTGAGTCACTCCGCGGCCTATAAGCGGTTTCTGAAGCGCCCCTACACACCATCTGTTGCCAGCCCATAGCAGTGTGCCAGGGCGGAACTTAAGACGTGCTCGCAATGTGCTCAGCATGATCCATGCACATTCAGTTATGTGGACTGCGTTCTGCCCATCATACTTCATCACCTGTATTGCAACGATGGAATTCATTTGGATGCTGGATGCTGACTGATGGTCTTCGCATTGGCGTGGATTTTGGCTGCAGTATCGACAAAAAGAAAGGCAAGAAGGGTAAAAAGGATGAGGTGCGCTCTGGCTACCCAATCCGGCGGGCCAAGCATGAGTCCCCAAATCCCCTCTCTTCTCAGTAATGCGAATCTTGTGGAGGTTTTTTTATCACAGTGCACTTTGTTTTTTGTTGCTGCCACAAGTATCTGAGGAGATGACGCGCGATAGGCCAAGACCAAAAAGAAAAAGAAGCCAGCTGATGATTTTTATGATGATGACAGTGATTAGATGTATGCTGTGGTATATTGGTGTGGGCATGTTGTGATAAGAAGCAGTGGTCACCCTGTACACCGAGTAAGACAAACGGTGGCCTTTGCCACAGTGTGATTAAGCAAGAATTTCAGACCCCTCCACATATCGTTATGAATAGATAATTGATTTACACAAAGCTATCGGCTAGTGATCTGTGTTCAAAGTATATTCCACACAAGATGACAATTTTAAGATTGTTTTTCTGCAATTAGTAATTGTTAGATAGAGCAGTGCAGTGTGCTGTTTGGATGCTCTATGTAGTTGGGAGAAACTCTCGAGCAGGTGTGGCATCGAGGGTGTGCTAGGAGGCAAGCACAAGAGCAAGAAAAACGGCTAAGTACAAAACGCAAGAGTACTCAGTACGGAGTACAGTAGGACCGATCAGAATGATGTTGATGTGAGGTGCCTAGCCTGTTGTACGGAGTACTCAGTACAGTTGAGTTATGGAAAGAGTTCCTGAATGTATAAGAACTCTAAGTGTAACCAGTTTCGGAGATGAGAACTGAACTGAAAAGTGTAACATAAAAGTAAAAAGCCGTAACTGCTGTATATTGTGTATTGAAAGCATGCACTGAAAGCAAAAGCATATTAGGAAGAATTACGAAACCGAATTCCGACTAGTGGACCAACCGAAACCATACCTCGTGCGGTCGTTTAATAAGTAGATAATAGATAAGTCCGAAACCGTAAAGAAGAGGAAAGCAAAGGGTGTAGACTCCCACAAAATGGTAATTAGTCTGTGTTTTCACGTTGCTTCCCTGTTTTTTTTGCGCGAATTTTGATCAGATGCCACCTTGCCTCGCGTGATTAGCTAGCGTAGACCTTTCTACGAAATCGAGAATGCCTGTTCTTTTGCTTGCGTTGCGCGGCGGTGGGTGTGTTTGAGGGTTCCAGGTACTCTTGGGACCGCGTTGGCGTGGAGAATTTCAGCCCAACGACAATCTTTTGAGGTGCGCGCGTTGCCCCTTCTATTGGCACGCATACGCACGCACGCATAGGCCGAGATTTCGGCGTTCCGCAGGTACCAAATTCCGAATCGTCTCAGATTTTCGGCAATTCCGACCCTTCGCGGCGGAAGCGCTGCGCAAATTTTTTAAAATTGCGTAGCCTTTGCTGAATTTCGGGGTCGGTTTGGGATCTTGCGTGCCTCTAGTGTAGCCCTCTAGCCCCCCCTATTCCGCAAATTGCCGCGCTTCGGCCGGTGTAGCTGCTTGTGCTCGCACACAAGTGGTAAATTTCTGGCGGCGGGTGCTAGTTGCCGCGCGTGGCGTGGGGCGTTTTCAATTGATTAGTTTGCAAGCATACCGCGCATAGTGTTCCCAATGGAGCCTTAGTTTTCTAGTTCCCTCTATTCCGGGAATCGCCGCGCTTCGGCCGGTGTAACTGCTTGTGCTCGCACACAAGTGGTGAATTTCTGGATCGGCGGGTGCTGGTCACCGCGCGTGTCGTATAGCACCTCCAATTAGTTAGATCGCACGCATAGCACGCATATAATGTATTCGGATGGAGAGGAATTCCGGGGTCCGTCGGGTCGTCGTGGGAAGGGTCGGGCCGGCGCCGCCCCCGGCTCGGCCGTGGAGTCCGGTCGGTCAGGATCTCGCGCTGCGGGTCTGTCGGTCGGCCCGGGCTCTTCGGAGTTCTGGGGCGCGGCTGGCAGGTCGGACAGCCGGGATTGGCGCTCCCGTGAGAGGGGGAGGGGAGTGCGGCGTGCACTCGCACGCCAATACGGCGGTGAAGCCCTCGAGGTTACACCGGCGCGCACGCCCCTGAGGGCCCCTCCGGGGTTGTCTGGTGAGCCCCCCAGGGCCTCACCACTGAGAACCCCCTCGCCAGCGAGAGTCAGTGGGGCTGAGCCAGTGTCCGAGCTCGCATTGAGCTCGGCGCTACGGCAGCCGGCGCGCCGGAAGCGTGCGTCGCCCGAAGCTCCGGCACCGGCGGCGAGCGCCAGCTCCGAGTCGGACTCGGACCGCTCGGCTAAGGGACTGAACCCCTCGGCGGCTCCCTTCTCCCCACCCCCTGCGTCCAGCAGGAGTGCGGGCAGTAGGCTCGTCCATCAGGAGCCGGCGCCGGGACCGGTAGCGTCCTCCCTCTCTCCCCTCGTGGAGTGCGAGCAAGGGAATCTCACCAGCGCCCCAGGGCGCTTTGAGATTTACCGGGCCAGTGACTGTAGCCCCCCTGCAGAAGGGGAGTTTGACGATGTCCGGCGCTCAGAGCGGTTGGACGTCGTCCAGTCAAAGAAGCACGAGTCTCGCATCCGGCTCAAGCCAGATTGGCGAGGGGAGCGACGTCAGTCCATGCTCGCATTGGCCCTCCGTCAATGGAGCACTTGGGCGCTGGACTCAGCGCAACGACGCGCAAGAGTCTCCCTGCTAGCTCGTCAGCGCGCAACCGCGCGGCTTGCGTGGGTCGCATGGAAGGCCAGAGCGGACCGGTCAGCGCATCAGTGCGAACTCAGGCGCCTGGCATTCCAAGCTTGGAAGGACGTCACCCAGCAGGTCGCCCAACTTCAGGGCCTGTTTGTCAGAGGCAGTCGGCGTCGAGTCGAGTCCGCTTTCGCGGCATGGCGCCAGCGCGTGTCGTCCAGTCACAGAGTCTGTGGCGCAGGGGCAGTCGACGTCGAGCTGGGGCCGCCTTCATGGCATGGCACCGGCAAACGATGCTCGCCAAGGAGAGGAGCACCTGGTGGGTTGGAGCCCGGAGCCACCGGATGACTCAGATGGTCAGAAGGTGTCTCCGCGAGTGGCGCCGACTCCCCAGGACGACCCCAGTCAGCTCGGACTCGTCCCAGGGAACGAGTGCCCGCCGTCCAGTAGGTAAAGCGGGAACCTCACCCGACGTCAGCTCCTGCTCGGATTCCGACCAGGAGTCTTGGTGGCAAGACATCCGTCGAGGCCTAAAGCGCCTGGGGAAAGACCACCCGCTGTCAGGGGTAATGTGGTTCCAGTTCAAGGACCATGGGCTCTCCGACGACGGCGCTTATCGCCTGGAGATCCACCAGCAGTCAGTCTCCGAGTCCAAGAGATTGATGCAGCAAAAGCGCGAGGACCCTCACAACTCCCTCGGGAGGTGTAGATTCTCTGCCTTTGCCATCAACGTCCGCAGACCAGGGGAGATAGTACACCGCGGAGTGGACCTCCAGGAGGTAAGGAGAGCGGTCGTCGCTGCCGTCAGAATGAGCGGCAGCACCCGGAAGTCACACAGGGGTCTTAGAAAGTCAGGTACAGCACCTCCGAGTTCCGCAGCCTCCGGTGGGAACTGGTCGAACCGGTTTGCTCCCCTCTCGTCCTCATCGGAGGAGGAGCATCCCGCGGAACCTCCGAGGCCTAGGACTCGGGCGCCTAGACCGAGCGGCCCCAGTCGCCCAGTGCCTCGCACCAGGAAGTCCAGTCGAGCACCCTCGGCCCCGCACCTCGGTCCGACTTCCTCAGGGGACACGTCGTCGTCCCCGGAGTCCACCTGGAGCAGGAACAGTCAGGACCTGCAAGAGCTAAAGGAAGCCTGGCAGAAGGAGTCCCAAGCTCGGGAGGCAGCTGCCGAAGCTCGCCTGGAACAGCTGTCTCGGCAACTCCAAGAGAGTCAAAGAGCTGCCGAGGAGCGCAGGGTCTCCGATCAGCGCGCCGCCGAGGAACGCAGGGCCTCCGAGCAACGCGCTGTCGAAGAGCGCTGGGCTGCAGACCGGCTGGCCGCAGAAGCCCGGGAGACTGCAAGGCAGTTGGCTGTCGACGAGAGCGTCGCTCAGCAGATAGTTGCTGACGAGCGGCGAGCAGCAGATCGGAGGTCGGCTGAGGCCCAGTTAGAGGAGAGGCTGCAGGCGGTCATAGAGTCACAAGTCCAAAGGCTCGCCCTGGTTCAGGCTTCGCCCTCGGGGCCCGTGGAGTCAGACGCTCGAGGGCCTGCAGCGGCAGTGTCGAGTCTGGTTCAGGAGACGCCCATCTCCCGAGAGGGATATGAGCTGGTGGAGCCGGCTTCCGTCGTCACCTGTGACGTCGAGGACCGGGGCGTTCATAGCCCGCCGAAGGAGTCACACGCGGGCGTGGCGTCGCTTCCGCCGCACTCATGTGGCTACCAAGGCATGGTATCGAAACTTTTCGACCGTATCGATAGTTTTCGATAAGTTTCGAATGAGTATCGATCGATATGAATATGTCCGATGTCAATATCAATCGATATGAATAAGTAGTGTGTGAATATCAATCGATATGAATAAGTGCGATGCTGATATCAATCGATATGAATAAGTTCAATGTTGATATCAATCAATATGAATAAGTGCACATTTTTTTCGACTTATCGATATATTGATATATCAATATGACCTGAGTGCACAGCTGAACACATTGCAGGCAAATACACAAGGCAATGAAAAAATAATAATGAATTAGACCAAACAATGCTATCTAAAACTCTACAGTGTTAAGGCATGCCATCATGGAATGCTCAATTGTGCCTTCTGTAAGGCCTTTCCTTAAGTCAGAATGCATGGCCCCCACCTTAGAGAAGGCGCGCTCCACACCTGCCGTGGTAGCAGGCACAGCTAGAAACTGGCGCGCCATCCTACCTACGTTCGGGAAGTCCTTGCTATGGACTTTCCACCAGGCAAGCAAGTCACTGTCACGGGGCACATCAGGCACCTCTAAATATCTAGTAAACTCGTCCTTTTCCTCTACCCCTTCAACATCCTCTACGGCACCATCTTCCTCATCTGAGTCAGCAAGATATGATGCTACGGTCACACCCTGCTTGCTAGTCTTTGCTTTTTTCTTAGATGAGCTGACCTCGGCAACACCCTTGGGCTTCCAATCCATCTCGAATGCCTTACGAGCCCACTTCACGGCCTTGTCCTTGGTAAGCATGCCTGCACATGCATGGCGCAATAAATGAGCATACACAAAAACTCCAAGGCTTTCAAACAACCTAATGTGCAACAAAAGTATTCCTTATCGTCACTGCCAGCGGCATCAAAGGGATTCAGTTGCGTACGTTTCACGGGCCCTTTGCCTTGCGCTAAACGGACTTCCGGCCTGCTCTTGCGTGGACGTTGACCCTGTCCGCGAGCACGACCCATGGTGGATGGAGTTGGTCTGCTGGATGAAACTTGATGTGACGGTGCGGTTGCGGCTCATAAATTATGGCCCCCCTATGAAGCTAGGAGGTACGTATACCAGGATCTGAATATGGTTGTTCGACCAACATAAATCCAGTATTTGGGTAATCTAAGATCGATTAATCGATCTGAGTATCGATTAATCGATATGGCCAATCGCGGAACTTTAATTTTGTATGATCGATCGATATGAATAAGTGACCTGGAGGTATCAATCGATATGAATAAGTCCCCAAGGGGTATCGATCAATATGAATAAGTAGTCCAAGGGTATCAATCAATATTCAATATTTCGATATGTACAAAATTCATATCAATAAATAAAAATTAATCGAAATATCGATAGTATCGAAAATATTGAATATCGATACCATGCCTTGGTGGCTACTATCCCATGGTCCTTGTGGGAGGACCATAATCGATTATGGTCCTCCCACAAGGACCAATATTGCAAGAATTTAATTGGGCATTGGTTCGGATCTAGAAGGCGCGCCCAATGATTTTTAGTATCAATGGGACATATATTAATTACTTCGATGCTTGGTCCGGCCTGGATCCACCCAATATATCCATGGCGTTCGCATTTGCGACAAGCACCCTCAACTTTTTCAGATTGCATTTTTTGAAAATTCAAAAAGGCACAAAAAGATACGATATCTTCAATAATTTTTTGGGAATAGTATGTGCAGGCTACACCTGCGTCCATGCGATCATATCGATCTTATACACATCTCTCCATCATATTTGGGTCATACGTCATGTTGGAGTGCATATATTGGCCATCTCTAATGCTTATTAACAACCGTACACCTTTTTAGTCGGTTTTTTTAGCCGGAATGGGATAATCGGTGCAAATATGACCCATTATCCACGATGCCCGCTAAAGTGCATTCACAGTGTGGTAGGGGCGTATGGTGCTTAAACTTTTGAAGTATATCCATAAAATGATTTTTTGAAAGCTTAACATAAGCCATATGGGCAAGTATGTGAGCGATGTGCACTCGTTAGCTTGACGCGAAGTGAAAATTAGAAGTGCAAAAATCACAAAATCCTTATTTCACTCGGGAGTGATCACCCGCCACGGTAAACGAGAGCTCAGATGGTGACTAGAGTGTGGACTGTCCAACTAAGTTTTCATATTTGGTCATAAACTCAAGGTGTGCGACCATGAGCGGCCAACACCGCGCACCATGCAACCGCTAGGACGCTTAAAGACTATGGTCCTTGTGGGAGGACCATCTTTTTTTCGACGATTTCGATAAAAAACATATCAAAAGCGCACCCTTTAAGCACGCCCCTCTAGCACACGCGTGGACGATCCTGTTGGGGAAATTATTCAATTGACTCATAAATATGATGCCAAAAGCACGTATACACCTCAGAGATCCATGTGGCACTCATAATAGTCATCGCGCGTTGGTCCTTGTGGGAGGACCATGAATTTGGATAGTAGCCACATGGGACTACATTTCCCTTCCAGTGAAAGTCTGCGCCGCCCTCCGGGCACACGTGGTCGAGCATGGCAAACCGGGGCCCGACGCCCAGCGCCTGTTTTACGACGCCGCTCGTAGGTATCGCTCCGTTGGTCAGGTCGTTGGGTGCGTGCATCCTACCAGTCAGATCAGGCAGTGCCTGAAGGCGAGGGTCTCGGACAGTGACAGAGTCCTCGGGTCCCAAGTGATTTACAGTCTCACGGCGGCCTTAGCGCCCGTCCCAGAGAACTGCGCCCGTTGCGGGTGCGGGCACGCGGAGAGTCCGGTGCATATGTGGACATGTCAGGTGGACACTAAGAGGAGTGTAGTGGCACTCCTAAAGACTGTGTACCTGCCGGTGTGTGGGTTTTGCTCCGCGGACGTGTGGCCCGGTGCTTTTGACAACTTCCCGGTAGTGTCACCGCCTCCGCTTGCTGCTGCGGCGGACACACCAGGAGACGGGGGGGGGATGGTCCCTCAACCTGAGCACTCGGAGCCAAACGAGTCCCCGGAGGAGCCCGGTGTCAGCAGTCATGAAGGTCCCGGAGGCTCGGGGGGTGGTGATCCTGGGGGGCCAGGAGGTCCGGGGGGTC
>LGRX02033821.1:0-63837 GCA_001247695.2 Cymbomonas tetramitiformis | reverse complement strand
TAACATGATTATGAAACCGATTGTCGTTTGTACCACATCCAAAACACGATTTCAGATCTTGATTTTGCCGCATCCATGACTAGAAACCGGAAATGCATCGTTGGACCAAAGGCATCAAACGGTGAGCCTGTCCGGTATCGATCCGGTGACCTTATGTCCGCAAGACTGTCGCTATACCATTGAGCTTCTGAGGCTTAATACCGGCTGGTGTACGCGACGATATATAACCGGTTATACAATAGGTTACAACTTCTAACAATTCGCTACACAATAGGTTAGCAACAAACAAGAACACCAATCGAATAGGTTGTGACTTCTAACAATTAGTAAAAAAATGGGTTGGCAAAAAGTGATAACACTAATCGAATAGGTTTAAAATCTAAACAATTGGTTTACAACCGATTGTCAAAATCACACAATTAGTTTGTAAGAGGTTACGATTTTCAAACCGATTCCGACCCTTGATTCCTTCCAGGTTCATGACAAGAGACAATTCATCAAAGTCATACACCAATGCATAAATCACATGTATGGTTGCACAGTTTGTATCCGAATGCAATCCCATAGAGGTTAAGCATCTAGACAGCAACTCTGGCCAACAAAAAGCCTTCCTGTCTTCGGATATCTTGAGCATTCTCATTTCCAGCTCCATTGTGGTCAAAATAGCATCATACCTGTGCCTCGCCGGGACGCTGCTCCTCAAAGCCGCACACTTGAGGCGAGCCTTACGAGACAATGACCTTTGGACTGTGGGGCGTCAACCCCTTATCAAATCCTGAACACTTGTTAACACCTGGATAAATTTAACATGATGCAACTTAAGTGGGATTATAAGTTCCACATAATCATATTGTCTACGTATGCTGAAGGCATAACTGCCGCATATGGTCACGATAGGTCGTAGCTTCTATAACATTGTGGCTTCTGAGTCAATAAGCTGATAGCCGATGACTTTGGCAAATGATTGCCGACCGAATAATAATCAGGGCTGCATCCCAAGAACTGCAGGGCTGCATCCCAAGAACTGCAGGGCTGCATCCCAAGAACTGCAGGGTTACATCCCTAACATTTTTACCCTGCATCAAATTGATATGACAGGAGCGGGAATTGATCCTTCCTTGCTGAGGTGTAGTGAGCCTTGTACAAATCATACCCTTGCACAGATACGCATACATGCGGGTACCATATCTGTGGATAAATAAAAACTGCTATGCTACCTTTGCCAGACCGTGGTTTGTCATTCGGATCTTGTGGCCAGTAATCCGCAGCTACCGGATACTGAGATGGACGGAGTTGTGATCCTGAGTTATGATTGACATACATAACTAAACGAATTTCACATTAGTACCTTGTCGAATCCAATCTATGAAATGTTCGTCAGTGCGCGCGTACCGGACCGAAAAACACAAGGAGCACTGGGGCAGATCGGGTGAGGATTTAAAGTGGACTCATAAGAGACCCTCCGATATCTCGTTAAGCAGGGCCCACTCCGTTTGCATTAAACCAAGCCTGAAAGGGACCCTCCATAGTATTCCTGCGAACCTCGAGGGAGTACAGTAATCACTCAGTAATAAGAAAACCCGCCAATAAGAAAGTAGCCAGCTTTTTTGATTTCTTCACAATATTTAACACATAGCACTCCATATTTAAGATCTCTATATAAATAAGAAAGTTGCTAGGCTGACCTAAAATTCCTGTTTTCTTAAAATCGAGTGTTTACTGTAAGCTCTTTGAGGGGAGGAAGAGGTGGATGCATTATATAAAGCCGTAAAAACGTCTCTCTGAAATACGATACGAACGGCAGCGCTATATCTATCCGTAACGTAAACCTCGGAAGACACCTTGAAACGTCACTCTGAAATACGATACGCAATTCATGGGGGCTACATCCTAAGAACTGTAGGGCTATATGCCTAAGGTGAGGGTTTAAAGTGGACTCGGTCCCCCCCGATATCCTAAAACACCTTGAGGGACGCCTCATCGGTGTAAGAAGACTGGTACCAGCTCAACAACAAAGACATCAAAGACATATACAAAGGTATGCACCCTATATTGTGAGGTCACAACTCTTCTAAGAGGGGAGATCTGTCAAGGATATGACCGATGACATATGTGTCATACGTGTCATACCTGTCATACATGTCATGTCATGTCATGTCATGGCATGTCATGTCATGTCATGTCATGTCATGTCATGTCATGTGTTATAATGACATACAGTCGTCGAGTATTGTCAGTACGGTCGACTATGGCATGTGCAGTCATAATATCTGTCATCCACTCACCATGAGTGACATCTGTCATCGAGAGGCCGAGTACGGCATCTCGATGATGAAGCAAGACAAGTTCTTGAAGAACAAACTGTTCTGAGAGGACGCGTCTTCGCTTCAAGCATGAATTGAACAACATGCGGATATCGACAGGCTAATTCGATCAGCCGATACTGTTAGTTCACCCAATGTTCTCGGGTTCACAACCCGATGGTGGTAACGCCTATGAGGTGTGAGGACATTGAGGTATATGAGGAGCATTGCGCTCAAGCAGAGGATTCTGGACACCAGAGACTGCACTCATACCCACCAAATACTTGTTGCGAGTTGCTACAGTTCAATAGCAGCCGCATAGTCTGAAAGGCTGAATATCAACCTTGACAGCCTGCCACCCACATGGGGGGCTTCACGTTAGGTGGTGTCGAGAGCAGGATCTCGGCTGCCGCTTGCACGCATGTCCGGGAGGACTCACCGCCGGCTCCACCGCCGGCGGCAATCTCGCATGTTTACCCGGACGAGTCGGAGGCATCCGACGACGGTGCCATGATGCCGATGGACCCCATGCACGCGCACGAGCCCGACCTCTGCTTTGCGGACCGGATCGCGCAGATGGGGGGACTCTCGATCACGGCTGAGGGCAAAGACCTCGCGATGCGGTACATGCACGCCGAGTCGGAGACCGACTCTTGCGACAGCGACGTGGACGAGTCTACTGCGGGGTATGACCCTAGAGACGGTGAGGATGCGGTCCCGCGGCCTCCAGCATCTCGTCAGGGATGCGGTACACCGCCTTGGGGGTTTGGCCGCTCTTCGGCAATTGCGGTGATGGTGTGTGTATTCTTCTGTGTTTGCGCCACCGCGGCGCCGCTCTCGGCTGCCGCTCTTGGCGAAGCATGCGCACCGGACCACACCGGCCTGGAGGTCGGTGGTGCTGCGGAGGCAGCCACAAGCGTGCCTACATTAATTTCTGCGGCTTTGACATGCCGCGAGACCGGCTTGGACACTGCGGCGCCGGCTGCTATTCTACCGCGCCGGCACGGCCGGCACCGTGCTCGCTGCTCGGCAGGGGCTTCACAATGCGCCGATCGGACTTTACATCCCGGTGCACCCGCCCCCTCCACCGCTGTACTGGGATGCCCCACCGTCACCGGACTATTCGCCGGGCCCTACTACAGACGAGGAGGAGGGGGAAGATCCCTCGCACGACGATCGAGAACTTTCAGATTTCTTCTGTGGCTCTGCGAATGATTCAATCACGGCATCGACAACTTCGATTCACGGCACCATGACTGTGCTGCGGGCTGGCACAGCAGTGCCACCGCCAACTAGTGGCTAGGAAGTTAATCATGCCGCTCCTGCGCAGTGAGATTGACTGTAGCTGTAGGTGCAGAGGGGTCCGATCACGGACCGATTTCAGATTTGCGACTCTTGATTGGGAACAGCCCTGCCAGAAAGGACAGGCCTTCCCTTAGAGCTCAGTTTCCACCGCTATAGATGGTGTTTGTTCACAGGTTTCACCTTCGACTGGCCGGTCACCACACTAGGTGGTGTGCTGGAATTGCCACACCGCTCACTCTTGTGACTCTTCCCGTAGTAGTGTTTGTGACTGTCACCCGAACCTGAACCCTAACTGTTTATGCCCATATAACGGGTTATCTTATCAGCTTAATACATTCTGAGAAAACCTATCACTGAGTGAATATATCCCGAGTCCTAGGGGTATATCCAAGCAACAGGGGTGTACTCTCCATCCTCTGACACCGGAAAATTCTCGTTTTCAAACTCTGCTGTGTCAGGCTCATCGAAAGCTGCCCTGACCACAGAAAACTCCTGCTGCGGTAAAAACTCTTCCTCAAGTGAGGGGTCGAAAACTCCGACATAAGATACGTTGTGAGAACCTGCGCCCACTGCTGCATCATGTTCCAGTTGAGAGTCGGAATAGTATGGCATGGCCAAGTGGCCAGGATACCCATGTACCTCTTCCTCGCAACTGTCAGAGTCGTAATACCCAAGTGGGTTATCCGCCGACTTATCTTCCTCCTCACTACCTTCATACTGCTCAAAATTGCACTGCCCAGAGCCCATATAGGCAGTGGTGGATCGATGATGGTGGTGGTGTTATGGAGAACCTGAAATATATATATCATATATATATACGCAGGTTGTACTCCAAGAACTGTCGGGCACTCGCAGAGACATACGGAGACTAAGATGAGATAATAAAATAACTTAGGTGTTTTATTATCGGTCGGAACTGGCGGCAGGCAAGATGCAAGTGACACTACACGGCGAGGGGTGACACAGGAAGAGACAGTCACCCCCATTTTATGGGGGGGCGAAAGTCTGTCTCCCCATGACACCACCTCACCCCGAAGGTGTGAGGTGCCACGATGCCAACTTGCCAGGCCAGGCCTAAGATCCTACGGCAAGCACAAAGGCGAAACCCTAAGGAAACATACATCTCGTGAGACCCAAAGGGGTCTTTTCAACCCAACTAGTGTGGCTCAGCCTGCGTTGGTCTCTAGATGCGTGCTCTAGGGGCTTACGCCCATGCATGTGCTGTGGGGATGACTACTCCCACAGGCCAGCCGGCGAATCTAGCCCCAGCAATCGAGGGTGGACGGCGGCGTAGCTCTCGATGGTGAACGAAGTCGAGCGCCGCCAAGACGTTGTCACCCAACGCCCACGCGATGCGGTGCGACGATGCGTGGCACCAACAGAGCGAGTGCGGGGACGTGGACACCCCGGGGGGGGGCGAAGGTGGAAGATGCGGTGTGGCTCCACTCTGCCGCACACAAGTGCGAAAGCAGAGAGGAAAAGCGGCGGGATGAGGGCTGCAACACCACCAAACTCCACCAGGCAGTGGCCAAGGGGCACGCAGGGCGGAGGGAAGAGTGGAGGATGCCGCGGGGTGAGCTCGTAGTGGTCAAAGCTCATGTCGACGATGGGGTTGATGGACTCGATTTTGGTGTCTGGTGCATAAGCACCACCAGACACCACCAGATCGTAGCCAGGGGTAAGTTCTCGTAGTCGAATCACCTGCAGCGCGGAGGCAACTGCAGAAATGCGCGAACGCCGACGATACGAAGCCATGGCCGCTGTAAGCTGGAAAATCTGGAGCCCAATACTTAGGGTTCCCAAACGAAAACGTAACTTTCGCCAAAAATAACCAAATCGAACGATGAAAAAGTCAAATTGGGGTAGATTTCGACGAGGAACACGGCGGTGAGGTCAAAAACGTCGTGCGGTAAGCCAATTTTCCGGCAGCAGAGGTGCTGCTGGCCAGAGTGTTGAAGGCGTAGATGTCGGAATAGAACGTAATGAAGATGTCCCTACAATTCTACGGCGCCCACGGGATGAAACAGGGGTACTCTGCGATCCCGAGGGCGATTGTGACGGGGTGGCGGTTTGCCGCGTGCGGGCAGCACGCAGAGCTGAACCAAGCCCTTCACGTCGGGTAGAGGCCATTGCGGGGATGAAATAACGTTTGTCCAGCGGTAAATTGGAGCACACCGGGTGTGCGGCAAAAAAAACGGTGGAAGATGTCGGATAGATGTCGGGAGGCGGCTTAATGTGGTGTCGGCCGGCGCTGTTTGTAAGGCGGTCCGGCGCTGATGTCGGGATGTCGGAAGATGTCGAATAGATGTCGGGTAGAATCACAGGGCGTGAAGCGATCTTGTCAACGAGTCAACGAGGTACGTAAGAATAAGCGTGTAAGGGCACCATAACGCTTATGGAGAACCTGAAATATATATATCATATATATATACGCAGGTTGTACTCCAAGAACTGTCGGGCACTCGCAGAGACATACGGAGACTAAGATGAGATAATACAATAACTTAGGTGTTTTATTATCGGTCGGAACTGGCGGCAGGCAAGATGCAAGTGACACTACACGGCGAGGGGTGACACAGGAAGAGACAGTCACCCCCATTTTATGGGGGGGCGAAAGTCTGTCTCCCCATGATGGTGATGAACTTCGGTTACCACAGGAGGGGCCTGTGGAACCATTTCTCTTGCGCTAGTCGCACTAGGCAAGGGTCGAGTAGTGGAAACTTGTGACGAAACAGAGTTGAAATGTAAAACGGCCAGACCATCCCCAACGCCCATGTCATGAGAGATCACGCTCAAACCTACAGAATCACCGGAATCTATCTTCGCTGAGAGAGCACCACCAACCCTTGCGCTCTCCCCAGCTACGATGTGGAGGATAACCGGGTCAAAATCTGTTGTGGATTGCGTAGAAATCTGCGGAGCGCTCCGAAAATGGGCGAGCGCTCTAGCCTGAGCCTGGCACAGAGAGACAAGCAGAACGCGCTTCAGCGAATCAAGCTTCTGCATCTTAGCATATGAGAGACTCAGCAACTCGCTGAGTGCCTCGCCCGATAAAATCTGTGGAGAATCCATGTGAGAAGAAGAACACAAACAATGAACCCACTCAAGAAAAATCGTAGAGCACCACCTCCTCGTAATCATCACCCAAAGCCGTAAGCAGCCGCCTCCAGAAAATAGGTAGAATCTGCTTCCAAACGTCCCACAAGGAGTGGGAACGCTCAACCGAAAAATAGCGCGGAAATAAAATAAGGTTCTACGCTAAAATACAGCTCACGCAAACGTGAGAGGGACCATAACCTACTGGAAACAGCAGCTCAGGCAGTGGGGACCCGCTGCCGACGGTGAAACAACGGATCACTAGACTCAGATAATAGACAATATATATTGAGTCTAGGTCACTAGCTGTACACCGAGAATGGCACACTGGATATGACACCTGACTGTACGAACTAGTCAGACTGTCATTTCCGGCAAGAAGTATTAGCGCTCCCAGGACCGACTGAGGCAGGAACTGGAGACTGACTGCTAGCAGCAACATCAACCATTGCGCAACCCAAGTCTCGTGGGGTAGGCATTTCGTGTGATGTTTCTGACTGGGCAGTGTCCTCAGATCTGAGAAGCCCATTGCGAATAAGGTTCTCGCTGCGCCTTTTCTATTTTTTCGTCCGGAAACCCATACCCGCGTAAGAATATTAACATAAGAATGCGCAGGTATGTTGGCATGCACACATGCTATCACGGCAGCTGCTTTACACATCACTCACCCTGCACGTCATGGCATAGGCAGGACACACCTCGAGTCAGGAGGCTTGGTACCCTAGGCGTATCCAAGTGCCTCACCGGTCGCGTTGACACGCTCAACATGCCAGATACGACGCACTGCAGCAACGACCCAAGTTGGATGCGGTGCCCTTTCGGCCCTTTCCCCTTGCAACCATAAGATACCAACAGCACGTTAGGGACACACGCAAAATGTTCGAGGCGAGGTACAACGCAGACGCAGAGTGGGCAGGGATAACGAAGACAATGTAAGAAACAAAAGAGGGGACACGCACCACGACGCCACGCCAGGAAATAAGCGTCTCGAACGCTAGTTTCCTGCGGTCGGCATGGCAAGCCCACGCTCTTCAATGTCAGCGATAACCTCGCGAACCTCGTCTCAACCGAGTTGGGGCAGATGTTTCCGAACACCGACTTGCGTAAAATGCAAGACGTCTGCGGGCTCAGTTATGTCATAGGGAGGAGCAGGGAAGTCCAAGTCGGCTTCAGAGGCAGTGCGCGTATTACCGGGCATGTTTTCTGCAAGCGAGTGGCCAACGCAGCGGTGCAGGTGCAACCGACAGTTGCAGTGTTGAAGGGAAAGAGGCCGCTCTTGAGATGGTGTTTGCAGGTTGTACCGCCATGACGGTCAATTTTTTTCCAGCTCGGTGATCGGAATCGAGATCCGAGAACCGGCTACTTATAGCCCTTACGCTCTAGTTTCTGTCCACATATAACTCTTGGGTGTACGTTCGACCAATATGATATAGCGTAATATTGCATCAAAGTGCCGCATATGCCTAACAACGATTTCTGTTTGGAGGTCGGTATTCGTCATTCAAAAAAAGATGTCAAAATGAAACCTTCTGGCACCCTACCCTTAACATAAAGAGCAGAGGTACACTGCAAAATATCCAATTTCCGATCGGAATTTTCACGGGGGATGCAATTTTCACCCCTTGTATAAGGGTGACTGATGCCCCCCTTCTGCTGTCACCCCCCTGTGCTGTGACTCTCTGCTGTGTCACTTGCTGCAGCATCACCAACCGCTAGGAATATTAAAACACTATCTGTATTCTAATATTCACTTGAGTACTGTATCTGAAACCCTGAGCTCACGGCTTCAGCTTTCTTCTCTGTGAAAGCTTATAATATATTACAACAGTATATATTTTAGCTTTCCCGTCAGGTTTGGGCTGCACCACTTGAAGCGGCGGTCTCTTTTTTCGGTCCTTACTCTCGTCATCGCATCTCCAGCGGCACCCGCGACTCCAGCGGTTTTTCAATTATCACTAACATTTGGCGCCTCCAGCCACGGCATCTACAGCCTTTTTGCACCACCAGCACCCTGCTTTTCTTCGAATCGCAGCTCCACTTTTTGCGTGACGTACCACGCCGACAATCAAGAGCATCTCCAGCAATCCATCATTCCGAACTACTTTTTACCAAACATGCGCTCAGCACCACGCCCGACACTTGGCAGCGCTCTGCGCGCTGCTAGAGCTACGTCACCTGGGGCCACGCCTGCACCTTCTGGCTCTTCTTCACCGTCTCATCGTTCTGGTACACCGTCATCGCACGAGACCCAGGACCACGACCCCATCGTGCGCATGTCCACTCTGGTGAAGAAGCCCTTGCCGGTGTCTCGTGCCCCCACTGCCGAAGAATTTTACAACAACGAGTCCGTTTGGGTTTCCACCCCCGTGCGGGCATCTACCGCTCACGGTTACAGTGAGCGGTTGAATTCCGCATCGCACTACCGTGAAGAACTTTGTCGCCTTCTTCGAACTTACGGCTACAAGGCAGCTTCTGGATGGACTGTCTCTGGACGGCGAGGACGCCTCGACTGACTTCACCGTCCTTTTGGCTAACTTGGCCCACGTCCTCTCCCCCATCTCACACTTTGAGTTCGACAAGCTTCTGGATCTGGACCACGAGTCCGACGAGTACCACATGGCCCTCAACGAGCTCATCTTCGTGATCCTCCCGACTGTCTTGAGGGGCACTGCCTTGTGGCTACTATCCAAATTCATGGTCCTCCCACAAGGACCAACGCGCGATGACTATTATGAGTGCCACATGGATCTTTGAGGCGTATACGTGCTTTTGGCATCATATTTATGAGTCAATTGAATAATTTGCCCTACAGGATCGTCCACGCGTGTGCTAGAGGGGCGTGCTTAAAGGGTGCGCTTTTTATATGTTTTTTTTTATCGAAATCGTCGAAAAAAGGATGGTCCTCCCACAAGGACCATAGTCTTTAAGCGTCCTAGCGGTTGCATGGTGCGCGGTGTTGGCCGCTCATGGTCGCACACCTTGAGTTTATGACCAAATATGAAAACTTAGTTGGATAGTCCACACTCTAGTCGCCATCTGAGCTCTCGTTTACCGTGGCGGGTGATCACTCCCGAGTGAAATAAGGATTTTGTGATTTTTGCACTTCTAATTTTCACCTTGCGTGAAGCTAACGAGTGCACATGGCTCACATACTTGCCCATATAGCTTATGTTAAGCTTTCAAAAAATCATTTTATGGATATACTTCAAAAGTTTAAGCACCATACGCTCCTACCACACTTTGAATGCACTCTAGCGGGCATCGTGGATAATGGGTCATGTTTGCACCGATTATCCCATTCCGGCTAAAAAAAACGACTAAAAAGGTGTACGGTTGTTAATACGCATTAGAGATGGCCAATATATGCACTCCAACATGACGTATGCCACAAATATGATGGGAACATGTGTATAAGATCGATATGATCGCATGGACGCAGGTGTAGCCTGCACATACGATCCCCAAAAAAATTATTGAAGATATCGTATATTTTTGTGCCTTTTTGAATTTTCAAAAAAATGCAATCTGAAAAAGTTGAGGTACGTTGCTCGTCGCAAATGCGAACGCCATGGATATATTGGGTGGATCCAGGCCGGACCAAGCATCGAAGTAATTAACATATGTCCCATTGATACTAAAAATCATTGGGCGCGCCTTCTAGATCCGAAACAATGCCCAATTAAATTCTTGCAATATTGGTCCTTGTGGGAGCGACCACAATCGATTATGGGCCTCCCACAAGGACCATGGGATAGTAGCCACTTGGCCCTTCAGGAAGAGTCGGCCCGCACCTATCCCCATGATGGCCGCGCAGCTCGGCAGCGGCTTCGGTTCCACGTGGAGGGCATCGGCGACCCCGACTCCAACCGCCGCTGGACGAAATTGCGTGCGTTGATTATTGACGAGTCCAACGACCCCGCCCCCCAGCTCACGGTGTTCCGCAAGCTGGCGGACAAGCACGCCAAGGTCCACCCCGCGTACAACGACGCCAACCGGGTGGAGGATCTTCGCCACGTCCTGAAGCAGTCTGCGGCGGTCTCCCCCCACGTCACCCCCTTGTATCTGGTGGTGCTGCGCGAGCTCACCGCCGGTGCGAGATTCTCTTTTTCCTCCCTCTCCTTACGCATCCGCACAGTGCACAGGGATGAGGGGGGGCTCGCCCGCCTCACCACGCCCCCGCCGCCTACATCCGGTGGTGGCTACAGCGTGCGTACTCCTGCGGGCGGCGGACGCGGTGGTTTGGGGACGATCATGGCTCTCCGCGACAACTGTGAGATATATAGCTACGGGTATATATCGGGTTACAGTCAGAATGCTTTCACTTTCGGTGTTTGCATAAGAGTGAATAAACATAAGATAGTCTCGGCTTTATGCCGGAAACCCTAAACCTGTGACACCCGTACTGTACGGAGTACTAGTACAGATAACAGGAAGTGACACACGGTGTGTCACATCCAGCACACCACCCTGGACTATTACGGAGGAAGAGTTAGGGTGGAGCAGGGTTGTTGCAGTTAGAAAACACACCATCTCAAGCGGTGGAAACAATTCTAGAGGGGGCCTGTGCTCTTGGCCAGGGCGGTCCCAAATCTCTAGCTAGCCGTGCACACAGGGAGGCATCTTGGCCTTGAAGCTGATCTAGCAGGGCTACTAGCAGCAACAGAGCAACTCTAGCCACTTTGAAAGTGGTCCACAAAGCAGAGTTCACTGTAGAAGTTGCCGTTGTCAATCTCAAAGTCCGGATTGAAGAAGTCAAAAGTGTCAAAGTCCAAAGAACCAGAGTCCAGATTGAAGTTGTCGTCAGGGTCAGCGGGTCCAGAGTCCAGAAAGGCGGAGTCACGGAAGAAGTCCATTGCGCAATTCTGATAATTGAAGTACTGCCCGGACACCACCGCCCGCGGAGCAATCTCCGCGCCACAAAGTGCAGAGGCGGTGACGGTGTCGAGCAAAGCCATGCTCACACACATGAACAGAGCCGGCAGTGCTGCTGCCGTGAGGAGACTGCCAATTGACGGCGTCCGGACACCACCAACCCGTGGAGCGGGCGGCGGTGCGTCCACATGCAATTCCTCATCGCCAGACTCGGAGTCAGCGACGCTGGCCGAATCATGCGTGGAAGAAATGTACGGAGGCAGGGGTGTGAAGGATTGAATTGAAACCTGCGGCTCGGGCTCGAAGAAGCCCAATTTTACAGACATGCCGTCCATAAAGGACTGCTCGAAGGGGGGTTCGTCGTCGACGAACTGCTTCGGGGAGATTAGCGCGCTCTCGTCGGCCTCGGTTGCCATCTGCGGTCCAGGCTCTGTGATGCTCTTGTCGATCACGTCGGGCGTGTCCGTGCCGAAATGAACCATGGGAAAATGCTGCAGAGCCGGCTCAGCACCACCGGCTACCTGCTTCAGGTCACGGAGAGCTGTGCGCGCCTCGTGCACGCGGGTAGCAAGGAGAGAGGGCGGAGAAGGCTTTAAGCCTGCGTACTGTGCCCGAAGGCCAATGTTGATGTCGTCCGCGAAGGTGAAGGGCTCCTCGTCGTGACGAACAACAGGCTGATCATGCTGTCCACAAAGTCGAGCGAAGGTGGCGTCGTCCTGAGCGTCGAAGGCGGTCTGGAACGCGGAGACGATCTCGTCGTTCCCGTCGGCAGCCACCAAGTCGCACTCCGCGCATGCCATGTCGTCCGTGGGGCAACTCGCGGTGTCGTGGTAGTGTCCAGGAGGACAACGCGCGCACTCAGGGACGAAGGCGGAGGAGGCTACGTGGAAGGAGATGTTGTGGGCGGAGTTCTTCTTGTAGTAGTTCTGACTCCAATTCCCGTCGGTCTTGAGCGGGCTCGCGGCGAAGCGGAAGCTCTTCCGCGCGCCATAGCCCCCAACACGATTGTTCCGTCCATGGAACTTCCCATCGTCCCTCCTGTTGCGTTCATCCCGCCAACGTGAGGGCGGAAAGGAGACACCCCGCTTACCGTCAGGCCGCTGGCGGTGGCGGTGAGAGTCAGTGAACCCAGAGAGAGGCTCGTCGTCCTTCGCGATTGAGTCCTTTAGCGTCACGAGGGTAGAGGCGGCGGCCTCCAATTGCTTCTCGAACTCCATGATGAGGTTCTTCACGTCAATCCCACCAGAGTAAAGCATAGTCGGGGAAGTCGGAGGTGACGGCTTAGGCTGCTTCGCGCGGCCAACACCGTTCTCGCTCTCCCAAATCTCGAGGATGTGGGCGTAGATGTCCTCGAGGTCGACCTTGGCCAAGTCCACGTCGAGTCGAAGCGGCGTGGTGACCTTGTCGTACATGATGGGGTCGAGGGACGCTAGCAGCTGCTTCTTGGCCATCATGTCGTCGAGCGGACCAGAGGGCGAGTTGCGGATAGCCGTCAGGCAGGCGTCGAAGTCTTGGATTAAAGGATCGGGGTCGAGCTTGGAGTCGAAATAGATGGCACACAACTCCTCGTAGTTCCCAAGGGGCCGAAGAACTCGAGGAAGCAGCCTCTTCGTGACTTCAAGTAAAGCTCGCTTCCCATCTCGCGGTGAAGCACGTCCAGAAGCGTCCACCCAACGTCTTGCGGGTGAGTGAGGCCTCGTCAAAGATGTCAACGTCGTGAAGAGGATGGCGTTGTAGACGTTGTTGACCTCCTTGGTGGCGTCCGCCAAGTCGAAGAGGGTGTTGTTGGCGGTGTCCTTCAGCTCAAATGCCGACTGCAAAGATGTCACCAACGACGTCCACAAAACATTGCGGTCCGATTCGTCACCTCGGAATGACGCCTCCTTGGAGCCAAGAGCGTCGCGAGACGTTCTCTTGATTAAATCCACGTCCCATGATGAATTTTGAACGGCCACAGCACGTGTCCGCTCAGGGGCCGTCAAATTAGCCGCTGGAGATGCAGGCGTCGGCCGATAGCGCATCCCAACGTTTCGGGAAAAAATTGTGTCTAGCCGAATCCGGTTGTGAGCCCCCATGGGAGGCGTAGCTTGCGAAGAAATACTCATGACAAAAATCCTATAGGTGGGTACGTCGGGGTAAGGTGGTGATGGCGCGGAGAGGAGGAACTCGCGGAAATGGTGATGGCAAAAGCAGTCAAAACGTCCGTAACTGCGAAATCCCAATTGTAGAAATGCGGAAGTCAAAGAACACGTTGCGCAAGAAGTCCGCTAATTAAGTTAATAAAGGAGTAATTAAGGAGTGATCAATTCCAGTCAAAACGAAAATCCCGTGGACATCCAGAAAATCACGTAGGGTACGCTGCAGCGATAAACGCAATCACTCCGTAACGACGTGTGCCTCAACCGCGAGTCCTCATAGCGCAACCATCAAATGGGACCCCCAACGCCCCACCAAGCGGAGGCGTTTAGCCAATCATGCTACCAAAAGTAGTGGAAGGTGCCTGGCGCACCATAACCTGTGAGATATATAGCTACGGGTATATATCGGGTTACAGTCAGAATGCTTTCACTTTCGGTGTTTGCATAAGTCAGTGAATAAACATAAGATAGTCTCGGCTTTATGCCGGAAACCCTAAACCTGTGACACCCGTACTGTACGGAGTACTAGTACAGATAACAGGAAGTGACACACGGTGTGTCACATCCAGCAACAACGCCTACGTGGAGCCCAAGGGCGCGTGGAAGGCGAAAGGCGGCAGGCACCTCCAGTGGGAGGGCGCAGGGTTCCCCTGCGTCACCTGCTTTCGTTTGTGGAATGTTACGGATGGCCACCCCTCCACAAAGGGGGTGTGCCCCTACGCATGGCGGCAGTCATTTGCCCCCGACCGCATCCCTCCCGCGGCAAAGCCCGCTCATGACCGCCCCCCTATCGCTCGTTGGCCGACTCCGCCAGACCCCCCGCCCCCTGTACGGGCTCTGGCTCTCCAGGAGCCGCAGGATCCGGCCCCAGACTCCACGGCCGACGTCGCCGCCATGGGCTTTCGTTCCGCCGATCCTCCTGCGGGGGCCGAGTTGCTGGCGACGGAATCTTCCGCAGCCGCAGTTGGCACGTCTCCATCGACTGCCGCGTTCAATGCCATGGAGCTGGGCGATGATGACACCGATTGGCCAGCGTTCCGCACGGTCCCTTGGGTGCCTAGCACCAAGCATTGAGCAAAAGAGTGTACGACCCTAGAAATTGTCCGATCGTGTGGCGTGCCTGCTAGATTCTAAGATGACGCCGGCAGGGCCATTCTAGTCGGGTTGAAAAAGGCCCCTTAGATCCGAACAGTCTTGCAGGCCCGCGTAACACTTGCATTTGGTCACCTCACACCTACGGGGTGAGGTGGTGTCACGGGGGATGCAACTTTCACCCCCTGTATAAGGGTGACTGTTGCCCCCCTTCTGCTGTCACCCCTCACTGTGCCGTGACTCTCTGTTGTGTCACTTGCTGCAACATCACCGCCAACCGCTAGGAATCGACTAAAACACTATCTGTATTCTAATATCCACTTGAGTACTGTATCTGAAACCCCAAGCTCACGGCTTCAGCTTTCTTCTCTGTGAAAGCTTATAATATATTACAGCAGTATATATTTTAGCTTTCCCAAGTCAAATTTTTGAAAGAGGGGGAATCTCCGATTTCACTCCGATTTTTCCCCCCAATACCCCTTGGACCTCGACGTCGAGCATACGGGATCGCGGATCGGGATGGGATGGGATGGGGGAGGGCCAAAACCGGTTGGGTGAACTGTTCAACTGTTGAACTGTGGACTCTACCGGCGTGGCGCGCGGCGTGGGGTAGGAACAGGTCTCCTACTTGTGTCACATCGATGTCATGTCGATGTGACACTGCACTGTTACAACTGTTGCTTCTGACGTGAGTGGAAAGCACAAAGCTTCCAACTCGAACAAGACCTTAACGCTTAGGACCAAGCACCAACCAATACTTTCGTTTGAGCCATCCCAATAGACAAATATTTTGCCCCTGCACAAAAAGAATCGGGTGATATACATATATGTACATAATTCACATAATTTTTTTTTCTGAGACCATTATGTCGCTTGCATCGTGAGGCATTTAAACATAATACTTTGACGAGTGCGCAGTATCTTGTTTTGCAAGAACTGCAAAACACCTTGTTTGTCAGCTTATATTGGTTATCCTTGGTTGTTTTGTGAAGGACGGAGGAAGTTTTAGACGCACAGCTAAATTTCGATATTTTGGGTACGTTGTTTTCCGTTATTCACGCCACACATACCGGGGCTAGTAACGAGAGCCCTGTTTTATTTATTTTTGAAAATTAGGCAGGTTCCGCTTTTCCAATGTCGTACCTTGGCCATTCTCTCTGTAATTCGACCTTGTGGACAAGGAGGGGACAGGAAAATTTTATTCACACAGGCGCTGCGGACTGCGATCACATAGAGAGACCTTCGTGCTGAAACGCAACCTTCACCTTTAATTTTATCATGAAAGTATGCTGAAACTTTTGCTTTGGAAAACCGATTGTCGCGTGAAATTCTGACGGCCCCCAGAACTGAGTCCAAGTTCCATATGTTTTGCGCCGTAGTGCGTATGTTTTTTGCGAGTTGTCCTGTGAGTACTGATTGACTTTTCCTCGCCTCAAACCCAAACGTTTAGGGACGTCTCCTGGTTGCAAGTTCTGACAAGCAAGAAACCCCAAAATTCTAGTGGTGACAAGCAGAATTTTAGATACACATCGTTCCAATTCAATAGTTGTAAGTGGGTTTTGGAACTTTTATACATTTTTCATAGGTTTTCTATTTAAGTTGCGGAGGATGTCGAAGTCGGAAGGCCTTGAGTTTCGCACCTGTCGCTGGGGTCCTCCCCCCAGAAAAGTCGTTTGTTATCCGCCAATAAGCTTTCGCCATATGATACAGGGGCCTAAGGTCGTACCGTGCTCTTCCGATTCAGTCCTCTACAGGAAGTTCCACCAGTGCATTCCGCCTTGCTGCATGTATCTGTCCCCCACACGTCGCCTACGTGCGGTGCATCGCACGTTACTTCTTCAGTGAGTTTCTAAAAACTGCCTTGAGTTATGAGTATTGCAAAGGGCGTGTGCCACACTTAGCCACGTGCTCCTTCCGCAGGTTTGCGGTCGTGTGCCCCATCTTCTTTGGTCGCGCGATTTGCAGCATAGCTGACTCCTCGCGCCCCAAGTGGAACTGGTCATCGCGCGCAGTGCGCATACCGTACCTTCCGCGAGGACACCGGCCAGCTGCACCGCCCTGACCTCGAGATGGTCATGGCCTGAGCTACGATGGTTATTGTGAGCATTGGCACGTGTCGCTGTCTAAGCTTTCAACTCGCTGGCGAGGAGCGAAAGTGTCACACGACCGGCACTCACGGCTGCGCCGTCTAGATGTTCAGACACTGGCGCGCATATTCTGGCGTGACTCGTGCGAGCGTCACTGCGCGAGTCCTCGTCCTCATAATCTGCCTCGCGGCGCCGCTGCTCTGCGGCGCCGTACACGTGCCCTGGCATCCGGACTGGTCCGGCTACATTCCGCCGCCGCCCCCGCCGTACAGCCCACCGCCTATCCCGCCTACCCCGCCGCCGCCTCAGGAGAAATGGAGTCTAGACTTTGATGGCATAGATGATTCTCTGCTGCTGCCAACTATCGGGAACATCCGTGCAGTGTCACTCTGGGTGTGGATAGATACTCAGCAGCGTGGCGAATACGGCCACGTGATGGTTGACGCCCGCTACGGCAATGCCCAAGGCTGGTTTTCCGACAGGTTCGCCCCCCTCAGGCACTACCTGTCCTCAGTATCGCGATATGTGTATCTTGCGCCGTCCTGAGGGGAGCGGGCACGGGTAGGGTAGCAACGACCCACCGAAGCTTTTTACACTCAGGGTCGGCCAGGCTGGTGTGACCCCCTAGCCTGAATAGCCGAAGAACCACGAGCTCTGCTGCATGCAATTCCCAGGTCGAGGGCGAATTATTCGAGTCGAATCCTTGTTCTGAATGCCCTCTCCACCTCGTTTCTCCCCTCTCGGAGCCCCGTTCCCCGCTGCAATGCACAAAATTGTAGAAGGCGCTGACTTGGCGCTCGAGTGCGCCAGCAACTCCATTGAGCCTATCCAGCCCTGAACCCGGTACCGAAGCCCACTGAGGTGGGCAGCCGAGGGGGCGGTGGGGGGGGCTGCCTCCAGCACGGTGGGGGACCTGTTCGAGTTTGGCGAGCTGTGGGTAGACTCAGTAAAGCGCGCCCCGAACGCATATAACCAGAAGGAACAACTAGTCAGCTTCGAGCTGCTGGCACGCGACGTGTGGACGCATGTACACCTGCACCCAACGGAAGCCTTCACGGATGACCTGAACATCATGTCCGGAGTGAATGACGGTGCTAAGACGGAGGACTTCAGCTGTTTGAGGGGAAAACTGGCGGAGGTGTACGTCTGGGATCGGCAGCTGACGTTGTCGGAGCTGCAAATGGTGCGTCCTGCCAAGGACGCCGAAGGCCAGTGAGGACAAATTCAGGGCAAGGCGATTGGGGTCGTCGTGCAAAAGTGGCGGGAGGCGGTTGGGGCCAGGTGGCATAAGCGGCAGAAGGCGGTTGGGGCCGGATGTCAGAAATGGCGCCAGGCAGTGGCATCCAAAAGAGATAGGTGGGGGAAGGCGGTTTTGGGCGCAGATGTGAAAATTGGTGGAACGCGGTGGGGCCTAGAAGTAAACGCGGTGGACAGCGGTTGGGGCCGAATGTGTAAAGTGGCGGAAGGCACTGCTGAGGGCCGCATGTCACAATTGGCGGAAGGCGGTTGTCATGCAATGTCAAGAGAGACAAACGGCGGTGGGGATCAGATATCAAAACTGGCGGAAGGTGGTGTGGGCCAGATGTCAAGAGTGGCACGAGGTGGATGGGGATAGGAGTGCACTAGAAAGGTCTTAGGTATTTGTCAAAACTCGAATATTGGAAACAAACACAACACTGCGAGAAATCTATTGCAAATTTGGTTAGCAGGGGTGAATGAGGTGCTGAGCACTAACACACGTTCTGCCTGAGAGGGTTAACCGTGGACTTGTGCATACGATCCGGGACATCCGGCCGGCTGACGGCTGCGGGGCTCTGTGGACAGTACGTGTATGGAGTGAACGATTTTGCCTACCTCGAGGACAACGGCTACGGCCTGCTTGCTTTTTACAATCTCGAGGAAGGTCATGGCAGGGAGACGAAGGACATTGCGAAGAACTATGACTATGCAGTGCTACTGGGATTACCGACTTGGACCTCCTTCACGACCAATTTCCCAGGTGGGCTCTCGTTGCCCCTCGCCTCCCAGAGCATGTCGGCCCGGGTGGACACCCTCTCCATCGATGTTCCGTCTCTGATCACCTCCTCCAGTGCTGGCAAGTTGTGCAGTGGCAGCTCGCATCGTGCAGAGGCTATGCTTTAGCACATCGATGTTCCGTCTCTGATCATCTCCTCCATTGCTGGCAAGTTGTGCAGTGGCAGCTCGCATCGTGCAGAGGCTATGCTTTAGCACATCGTTGTTCCGTCTCTGATCACCTCCTCCAGTGCTGGCAAGTTGTGCAGTGGCAGCTCGCATCGTGCAGAGGCTATGCTTTAGCACATCGCCGTGCGCTGGGGCTCTGCCCTGACCTGTTCCCATATTCATTTGTGGTTCCCCCGGGTCTCCATATCGATCTGCTTTGTGTGAATATGCAGACGGTGTGCCTGCCCCCCTAACTTTGACCTACCACATTCCTACAGTCCTGAAAAGGCTTAGACCATGGAATTCTTTTAAGAAAACTTTCTGTGCTAGATGCTAGCATGGACCTGTAAGAAGCTATTCTGTCACGCTACTACTTTTTCTCATCTCCCAGCAGTCTCCACGTGGGCACCTCCAGTCTGGAACAGCTGTAGCATCGAGATACCTCGGCGCAGCAGAGGGCAGCTGCGAATCCACAGTGTCAGCAGAGGGCAGCTGCGAATCCACAGTGTCAGCAGAGGGCAGCTGCGAATCTACAGTGTCAGCAGAGGGCAGCTGCGAATCCACAGTGTTAGCAGAGGTCAGCTGCGAATCCACAGTGTAAGCAGAGGGCAGCTGCGAATCTACAGTGTCAGCAGAGGGCAGCTGCGAATCTACAGTGTCAGCAGAGGGCAGCTGCGAATGTTTGACCACTATCATAGGCCTCGTAGCATTCTTTGGCGACGTCTCTCTCGCTACTGAACTGTGCTTTAGTCTTCGATTGTGCGCAAATAAGGCGAGGTATTTAGCTGTGTGATTTTATGCAGTAGAGATTTACCTAAGCTTGGTCTCACTTGTACGGCACTTCCTGGATCCCTCATCGGGTGGCATGCTTTCAGCATCTGTCCACGCCCTCATAAATGCACTTTCTGTGCCCCCCATGGACCACGGTATCCTTTGGGGGTATTGAAGCTTGCTCTCACTTGAACAACTGCTGCGGGAACCACAGGCTGGCATCCTCTCGGGATCTATCCAAGGCCCGCCACCGCCACCAAGCCCCTCTCCACCCCACCTCCCCCTCCACCTCCACCTCCACCGCCCCACACACGCCACCACCCTCTCCCCTCCACCTCCCCCTCCCCTCCACCTCCCGCCCTCACCGCCACCACCCTCCCCCCTCCGCCTCCCCCCACCACCACCGCCCCTCCGCCACCTCCCCCAAGCCCCGAGCCCCCGCCACCCCCACCCCACCGCCACCTCCCCCCTTGCACTTGCCACGGTGAGCATTTACTGCGACGGGCGGGACGATTACATTCTACTTCCATCAATGCCTGGGATCCGCAGCCTCTCCCTGTGGGTGTACAAATCCACAGAGCAGTTTAATACAGGGCATCTGTTTTTCGTAGACGCACGCTACGGCGTGTACAACGGCTACTTTTCCGATGTGTACGCTTCCCTCCGCACTTGCCCCCAAGCAACACTAGGCTGCCCACGCTAACGCGGGCTCTCCCGTGCTGCCCTCTCTCAGCCTGCGCCCTCTGACTGCGCATTCCCCTCTTGCCCCCTGCTGGCACCTGATGTGTAGGCTCCTCAGTTTCAGCCTCTCCCTGCCCTGGCGGAAGCCGCTCTGACAATTTGAGTGATCGGGAGGGTCTGCTTTGGACAGTGTGATAGGGCCCAATTGGTTGGAGGGTCGGATGTATGTCAACGCTGAGAACGTTGCGGTGAGCTGGGAGAGCATCCCCACGGATATCTGGGGGCATGTGTATCTGGAGTCCTCGTTCGCATTCGAGGACGATGTGACGGTGATGGGGCGCGGCGCTTCCGGGGACACGGCGTACCACCCGGGTGCGCGCCCGTGTGTGTCCCATCTGGTTTGTGCCTTGCTCTCCGCCAGTCTCCATCGACGAGAGCTCCGAATGCGGCCCCCGGAGTCCCAGGCATGCCTGTGCGAAGGCCTCCCTGCGACCCTGCCGATGATCCCCTTCAGGCCGGTCGTGAGCGCGCCTCCCGAGAGCTCCTGTCCATTTGGGCTGGACCTTGTCTGTTAGTGTGGTTGTTCTCGGTGGAACGCGTTGGGAAGTGGAGCGCGTTGGGAAGTGGAGCGCGTTGGGAAGTGGAACGCGTTGGGAAGTGGAACGCGTTGGGAAGTGGAACGTGTTGGGAAGTGGAACGTTTGCAAGCGCTCAGGCTCGGCTTCACTAAACAGACTCATTTCACTCTCTCGTCAGAGGGGCTCTTGTCGTCCCAGGGAGCCACGGTGCCACAGGTGGGAAGGAGTGGAAAGGCCCGAGAGTCAGTCAAGGGTGCGACGGCAGAGAGATGCGGGGCTGGTAATTGCCCCCAGAGATTGGACGTGATGGGAGCTGCCAGGGATTGGACGTGATGGGAGCTGCCAGAGATTGGACGTGATGGGAGCTGCCAGAGATTGGGCGTGATGGGAGCTGCCAGGGTGGGCGTGATGGGAGCTGCCAGGGTGGACGTGATGGGAGCTGCCAGAGATTGGGCGTGATGGGGCACCAGAGATTGGACGTGATGGGAGCTGCCAGGGGTGGACGTGATGGGAGCTGCCAGGGTGGACGTGATGGGAGCTGCCAGAGATTGGACGTGATGGGAGCTGCCAGAGATTGGACGTGAACTCCCACCGGGGGGCATGGAATCACTGAGTGTTAAGCCAAAACCGTGTCTGCTAATAACATTTTCCATATTTAAGATGAAATGTTGTGATGTGTTGAATATAGAATTGGTTTTGGCATAACACTCGGTGATTCCATGCCCCCCACTCCCACCCACACCCGCCCACTTGAGAGATGAGGCAGCGGTGCGAGGCGGTTGGGGGTGCGCAGGGTCTTTGCAGGGCCGTGTGACCGGTGCGAGGCGGTTGGGGGTGCGCAGGGTCTTTGCAGGGCCGCGTGACCGATCTTGGGATGTGGAACAGACCCCTTAACCCCGATGAAATCTCAGCCATCTCCACAGGGTTTAACTACCTGGCTGAGAACACCATGGGCCTGATGGTTTACTACCCTATGGAGGTACTGCGTTCGCCTGTGCCCTGCCCTCTCTTCCTGCTCTTAACCTCGGCCTTTTAACCTCTCTTTCGAGCTTACCCTCCGCCCTTTGCCCTCTCCTCTGAACTTACCGTCTTTGCCCTCTCCTCCACCCTTACCCTCCGCCCTTTGCCCTCTCCCCCGCCCTTACCCTCAGCCGTTTGCCCTCTCCTCCGCCCCTAGCC
Organism: Cymbomonas tetramitiformis; assembly: GCA_001247695.2. NCBI lineage: Eukaryota > Viridiplantae > Chlorophyta > Pyramimonadophyceae > Pyramimonadales > Pyramimonadaceae > Cymbomonas > Cymbomonas tetramitiformis. The sequence continues at coordinate 41,555 of LGRX02033821.1, read as the reverse complement.
CTCCGCCCTGTGCCCTTACCCTCCGCTCTTGCCCTCCGCCCTTTGCCTTTACCCTCAGCCTTTTGCCCTCTCTTCCGCCCTTGCCCTTTGCCCTTCTGCCCTCTCCTCCGCCCTTGCCCTTTGCCCTTTACTGCCTCCTCCATCCTCCTGTGCTCTCTCACCTGCCCTTGCCCTCTGCTCTTTCAGCACCAGCTGTGCATCGACTGGGCTTGATGAATCTATGCTGCTGTAGACAACGGTTGATGCTAACTACGGTGGCATTGGGCATGGCCAGGAAGGCTATGGCCACATCCTCAACGATGCCCTGGGGAACAGGGATCTGCAGGCATGCCGCACTCCAGCCCTCCCACCGCGTTGCATCCAACGATCTGCGGCAACCAAACCCAACCCAAATCGCTTCAGCCCTTCTTCTTCCTCGGGCCCTTGGGTGGCAGTGGCCCGGGAGCTTGCCAATGGCGTCAGCTCAGAGCATGCGTGCGGAGTCCGCTTTCAGCCTGCTACATTCGTCACTTTCTGCCGCCCCATTGCGGGCTTGTAGAGCCACGTGCAGGAGGCTTGCATAGCCGAGGATTCCCTACAAAGCCTCCGCCTGCCCGCTGCTGCCATCCCGGGTGTCTCGTTCTTCGCCGACGAGGCCTCTAGGAGAGAGCCGGCCAGCACTGCACTGATGCTGAGGAGTGTTCCCCAGAGCGAAGCCTGCCTGCTCTAGGCCAATCAGAACGAAGCCTGCCTGCTCTAGGCCGCATTGGCAGTCTCTGGCGGGAATCCATGGTGCATCCAGCGGTGCTAATGCTGCGTGATCCAGCGGTGCTAATGCTGCGTGATCCAGCGGTGCTAATGCTGCGTGGTCAGCGGTGCTAATGCTGCGTGGTCAGCGGTGCTAATGCTGCGTGGCTCCAAGCGGTGCTAATGCTGCGTGATCAGCGGTGCTAATGCTGCGTGGTCCAGCGGTGCTAATGCTGCGTGATCAGCGGAATGCTGCCAGCGGTGCTAATGCTGCGTGGTCCAGCGGTGCTAATGCTGCGTGATCCAGCGGTGCTAATGCTGCGTGGTCCAGCGGCTAATGCTGTGTGACGATTTCTGCAGTGCCGTGTCCTCGGAGTGAGCGTGTGGGAGCGGGGAGAGTGTCAGGCCTTCCTCATCAATGGACCCTCGGATGACTCCTGGGGGAAGGATGTGCCTGACAACGGCGGCTTCAACTATGGCACGCTTGTGCCAAACCCCGCCCTCTCCCCCTCCCCTCCACCATCTCCCCCCTCCTCCACCTCCGCCATCACCTCCACCCTCCCGCCACCGCGCCACCGCCCTCCCACCACCTCCACCACCTCCTTCTCCCCCCCGCCCTCACCGCCACCTCCTCCCTCCCCCCCCCAGTGCCCCGCTGTCGTACTGGAGCACCGTATACGACGGTGTGACTAACATGGTGCTGATGCCGGAGATCAGGCTCATCCGCGCCGTGACCCTGTGGCTGTTCATGGAGCCGCAGTACCTCTACGCGCAGTACTTCCAGCACGTCTACCTCATGGATGCGCGCTTTGGCAATGGCGGCCTCGTCTTCGGCAGCAACGTGCAAGGCAAGACCGCAGCTCGCCTCTGTCCCGTACTGCTCGAAATCACTTCCCAATTAAATGGGTAGACCTGCCACGCCGCTCCTCGGAGTTGCCTCCGGCTGCCGCGAGCATGTCCGTCTCCTGGGAGCTCCTGCTCAAGTCGCTGGCGACAAACGGGCTTCACTGCCACCATGCGCGGATCCCAGGAAGATGATGCAGGCGTGCGCGGCCGTTCACTGAGCCTTCCTTGCAGTGCGATCTGCTGCACTTCAGGGGAATGGCCGTGCTCCACGCACATATGCGTGACTTGCTACGCTGCACCTTTGCGAGGGGGAGAAGCGGTGTTCCGTGCCCGCGCGCGCCATTATCGACAGCCATGTAGCAGGGGGGGAGCTGCGCACACCTCTGCAACACGCTGCGCTGCGCTGTTGGCAGACACGGACAGCCTCATGTTCTCCACACCCCCATGTACCGTGATTGGCTGCGTTTTCGCAAGCGTATTTCACCACTCAGGAGGTTGTGAGAGTGCATTGGCGCTTGACTTGAGCGGCGTCAGCCGCACCGAATGAAGAAGGAGTTGCTGCTCGTCTCGTGGCGCTGGTTCCTGGCCGCGAGAGAGTTCTAGACTGACGAAGGGGCTGGGAGGGGGCTGCAGGGGACCTTTGGACTGCGATGTATGTGGATGGGGAGGACCTGACAGAAGGGGCTGGGAGGGGCTGCAGGGGACCTTTGGACTGCGATGTATGTGGATGGGGAGGACCTGACGAAGGGGCTGGGAGGGGCTGCAGGGACCTTTGGACTGCGATGTATGTAGACGGGGAGGAGGTACCCATCGCGTGGCAGAGCCTTCCCAACTCTACTTGGGCGCACATTCACCTGGAATGTACGTTCCACACGCTAGATAACGTGAACCTCATGGCTCGCGTGCCAGACGCCCACACGAATATGGAGCATCCGCTAGGGAACCTGGCAGGGAAGCTGGCGGAGGTGGCGTTTTGGAGCCGCACGTTCGCGGCGTACGAGGTGCTGCAGATGGCCAACGGCACCGACTATCTGTTCACGTGGCCAGAAGAGCTCCTCGCCTATTACAAGATGGAGGAGGGCGAGGGCGATGTGACATACGATGCAACTGGCAACTACGGGCCTGCAACCTTGATGAATGGGGTGACGTGGTCCAGGAATATTACCAAGGTCCGCGCCCTCCCTCACTGCCTCCCCCAACACACATTTCCGCGCACCGTAACTCCACGCGACGTCCTCCCATATCAGCTGCATCCGCCCTCGTACGCTCGAGGGCTTCCTCAATAGGGGGCACCTGTCTCCTGGTCGGAAGATTCGAAGCCGCCTTTGAATCAGGGGCGGGCACCGCCACGTGGCAGTGCCTCCCGGCTCTTGGTATTCCTTTCATGAGTCCCTCTCCCCACGTACTCCATCAGCCTTGTATTGGCGCACTATTTTTTTGCACCGACCCATGTCCTTTTCATGGTGCCGGCGTGTGCCACCCCTGAGCATGGTGTGCACTCTTCGCCATCAGCCCTATGACACCTGTTCCCTTGCCGTCATCCCTCCAGCAGCTCCACGATTTCTTCCACTGACCCTGCCCATGATCCACTCTTCTCCACCATGACTTGTTTAAGTGATCCGCTCTTCGCCACCACTTTTTTAAATGATCCAATCTTCTCCGCCATGATTTGTTCAAGTGATCCGCTCTTCGCCACCACTTTTTAAATGATCCACTCTTCTCCGCCATGACTTGTTTAAGTGATCCGCTCTTCTCTACCACGTTTTGAATGATCCACTCTTCTCCACCATGACTTGTTTAAGTGATCCGCTCTTCTCTACCACGTTTTTAAATGATCCACTCTTCTCTACCATGACTTGTTTAAGTGATCCGCTCTTCTCTACCACGTTTTTAAATGATCCACTCTTCTCTACCATGACTTGTTGAAGTGATCCACTTCTCTACCACGTTTTTAAGCGATCCACTCTTCTCTACCACGTTTTTAAATGATCCACTCTTCTCTACCATGACTTGTTAAAGTGATCCACTCTTCTCTACCACGTTTTTAAATGATCCACTCTTCTCTACCATGACTTGTTTAAGTGATCCGCTCTTCTCTACCACGTTTTTAAATGATCCACTCTTCTCTACCATGACTTGTTTAAGTGATCCGCTCTTCTCCACCATGACTTGTTGAAGTGATCCACTCTTCTCTACCACATTTTTTAATGATCCACTCTTCTCCGCCATGACTTGTTTAAGTGATCCGCTCTTCTCTACCACGTTTTTAAACGATCCACTCTTCTCTACCACGTTTTTAAATCATCCACTCTTCTCTACCATGACTTGTTGAAGTGATCCACTCTTCTTTACCACGTTTTTAAATCATCCACTCTTCTCCACCATGACTTGTTATGATCGAGAGTGTAGTGTGCTCAGACCACTTCTCGATGTCACAACAATTGCTGCACTGCGTGTGCGCGCGCGCAAAGACCTGCGCTTCCGGACAAGCTCCTGGATCCATTGGTGAACTATCGTGGACGTAGGATCATTTTAGGGGGCCCTGGGTGGACTCCAGATTCAGCAGTCCACCTCTCCTGCATGTGCGCCCTGGGGGCGCCTGGGGCTGGAGCGGCCCGGAGATGGGAAATGAGACACGAGCAGCAGGCCAATGTGTGCGAGCGCGGTGAGATCCCGACTGATTGTGAAACTTGGGCTGTGAGCTTGCAGAACGCAGGGTATAATGACAGGCCGTTGTATACGCCCCTACCACCTCCTGCAAAAATGCCCCCATCCCCTTCCTCCCATCCCCCTCCCCTCTATTGCCTCGACCGCCCCCTTCCCACCCCCCTCCTTCACCCCGCCTCCACCAAACGCTCGGTACAGCGTGGAATTCGACGGGATTGACGACTATGTGCGGCTGCCGGAGCTGGAGGGCATTCGCTCGGTCACGCTTTGGCTGTACATGTACAGCAGTCAGCTCAGCGGCAGCCTATTCCTTCTGGACGCTCGCTATGGCGAGCAAAATGTACCCTTCTCCAACAGGTAGACCACAGCGCTCAGCTCTCTTGGCCCTTCAGTGAGAAGCACCCGAGTCGCTTGCGTGTTGCTGACCTGGATTGCTGACTTGGATGGGAATGTGCGGGGATGCAGCTTTGAAACGTCATTCTGGGCGCTCCGTGTGGACGGTGATGAGGCGCTGAGCGACTTCCGGTCGTTGCCAACGGGGATGTGGGCGCACGTGTATCTGGAATCAAGTTTGTACAGCTTTGCTGATGAGATGAATGTGATGTCCCAGAAAGCTTATGTGGACCCCAGGTACCCAGTTGGGACCCTGCGTGGCATGCTTGCAGAGCTCATCATCTTCAATCGCGTCCTTACCAGGTGCCGCTTCCCGCCTCTCCCTCTCCATTCCCAGTTCCTCGAGGTGCCAAGGCCTCCCTCTCTCCGCACTAGCTGCCACTCACACGAGCTGCCACTCGCACTAGCTGCCACACGCACTAGCAGCCACTCGCACTAGCTGCCTCCCGCACTAGCAGCCACTCGCACTAGCTGCCACACGCACTAGCAGCCACACGCACTAGCAGCCTCTCGCACTAGCTGCCACACGGCACTAGCGGCCACTCGCACTAGCTGTCACTCGCACTAGCTGCCTCTCGCACTAGCAGCCACTGCGCACTAGCTGCCACACGCACTAGCGGCCACTCGCACTAGCAGCCACTCGCACTAGCTGCCTCACGCACTAGCAGCCTCTCGCACTAGCAGCCTCTCGCACTAGCAGCCTCTCGCACTAGCAGCCACACGCACTAGCAGCCTCTCGCACTAGCAGCCACTCGCACTAGCAGCCACACGCACTAGCAGCCGCTCGCACTATTATCCACTCGCACTAGCTGCCTCTCGCACTAGCTGCCACACGCACTAGCTGCGCACACGCACTAGCAGCCTCTCGCCTGCGGCCTCTTGCACTAGCGGCCTCTTGCACTATTACTCTCCGCACTAGCAGCCACTCGCACTAGCAGCCTCTCGCACTAGCTGCCACACGCACTAGCTGCACCCGCACTAGCTGCCACTCGCACTAGCTGCCACTAGCACCAGCCCCACGCACATGCTTCAGCGCTCTTTTTACCTATTTCCTGAGACCGCATCCATTGCACTCCACCGCCCCCAACGGAGGCGCGAGGAAAAAATGCGAATCGTCCTTTTCCTCAAGAACTGTCGGTGCGCTAGACACAACTAGCTCATATACGTTCTTAAAGCTCTAGGGGGATGGATGGTGTCACTGGTGATGTGTTGCAGTGACGAGGTGGGGTTACTTGCCTCTGGGGCCAACTCCTTGTATGCCTTCCGCACAGACAGCGTGATCGCCCACTACAGGTGACGCCTACAAACTGGGAGCTCGGCCCATCGGCACGACTCATACGCGATCTCGTTGGCCCCTGGGCTCGGAACAACGCTTGGTTGATGCCCACAAAGAAACGGGGCTGCAATTGGCTCTTCCTGTGATCTGAGCCGTCCATCCCACGAGCTCTGATCAGATTTTGCCACGGTGTTGTTGCAGCATGGTTCCATGCTCTTCAAATTATTTTCAGAGGCCTTCACGCTGCACTTTTAAGAGAGCGATTGCTGTCAGGCGGTTGAAGCTTGGTGCAGATGGATGCTGAGGAGGGAGGTCGTTGGACGGCGTGGGAGGGGGCCTCGCCTGCAGGATGGAGGAAGGCTATGGGGGCGTCCTCGAGGACAACAGCGGGAAAAGCAGCCCAGCAACCCTCGTCAATGGGCCCATTTGGCGAGGCGATGTGCCCATGTTCGATGAGTGGACTGTGCGGCCGCCAAAGCCCAGTCCCCTCCCCGAGCCCCAAGCCCCCCCCCAATCCCGCCCCTTACCCCCTCAGACCATTTCCACCACCACCGCGACCACCTCCCCCTCACCCCCGCCTCCTTTTCTTCCACCCAATATGCCTCCGCCTCCCGGCGTCCGCAAATCATCGCCTTTTTCTCTCCTCCGCCGTTGTGCCCTCACCTCCCCCATTGCCATCACCTCCCCCACCTTCTCCTTTGCCTCCACCGCCCGTGGATCTCAACTCTGTGGTCGTGTCGCAAAACATAGAGGAGGTGAGGAGCCCCCCCTCCACATTGCAGCTATCTCTGCTGTAAACCCCTCTCCTGGTTGTATGTTGAGGGAAATGTGAGTGTGTGTGGGCGAGGCGCCACAGAGGCTCGCTCTGCAGTGAGCCGTGTGGCCGTGCCGACATTTTGTCTTGGCCGCGGTGAGCATGCGACGGGGGGCGCACTGAGGCTCGGGGAGGGAAGCACGGACGGTGCCAGAGCGCAGAAGTGTATCTGCGGGTGATGCTGCCGGAGGCGGACGCCAGCGACATGCCGGAGGGCTTCAACGACAGGCTGAAGCAGCTGTACAGGTGAGCATGCGCGGCGCCGCCGTGGTTGGTTGGCCGTTCGCCCTCTCCCCCAGAGAGGGCGAACGTCCTAGGCCGCTGCTCAGAGGCTGGAAGTCCCAGGTGGTGGATGAAAGCGGAGAGTTTGTGTGCGCCTGAGCCAATGCCAACGCCTCTGCTGGCCAGCCAAGCACGTGCCGGTTCATTGGAGCGGGAGAAACGTATCCATTCATCGTTCATGATGCGCGAGCTGCAGCAGTAATCAGGACGCGCCCAAGCCCGAGCCCGAGCCGTCCTCGTGTGACTCCATGTCAGCCATGTGATGCAGTTCTTGCTCTATTTCGCTCCCGCACCCTGCCAGCGCCCCATGCTTCTGTCTTCTAGATGTGCGAGCTCCCGTGGGATCTCTGCGAACGTCCGGATCCACAGCCATGTCACCGGGGAATGACCTGAGTTGGTGTGGAGATGGGGCGCCGACTCTCACAGTAACATATCCCAGGAGAGCGCGGGCGCGGATGACACCGAGATCCTCTCCACACTGCCTGGGAGTGCAGTGATTCATACGCGGACTTTTTTCAGCAATGGCAGCTATGCGCCGCCCTTCCTTGGCATCATGGAATGCTGTATCGAGGACGTCTTCGCGTCTGACCCATTCTTTCACGATTTGGGCACTCCAGTGCTGTTGAGCAGCCAGCTCATCTATCTCAATGGCTCCGCACACGTACGCCCTTGTCTCACCGTCACTCCATGCCAGCTGCAATGTGGCTTCGCACAGGCCACTGGTAGTCTGCCAGCATTGGGTTTCGAACCTTGGGATATTTCTCGCATCTTCCACTGAAAACTGAGGAGTGGCAATGGGTGAGATGGGGAATTGGTGCTAGATGGCTGAGGGGATCAATGATTCACAATCTGGCGACGAAGACGACAAGAATTTTCTGCAGGACAACTTACTGCTGGTGATGCTTTTCGCGGGGCTCCTTGGACTACTTATTGGCGCCATCATTACTGTCATGCTCTTCAGGAAGAAGACGTCGCAAAAATTGGTTGCCCTCGTGCCAGCTGATGGAGACAATTGTATGAGCTTTCCTCGTCCTTGTGATTGCCCGCCCCTGAAGCTTGTAACCGGTCTGTGTGATGTGTCCGATTGCGCCATCACGAAGCAAATTCGGTAAACGGCGATGAATTAGACGCACTTGTAATAGAGAAAATGAAGTGCCACACTTATGAGTGCCACGGTGCTTTGTGTGACGGATGTCTCTATTTCGGGATGGAGGGCCAAAGCGGTGATATCCGTTGAGCTAGGGAAGATGAGAAATTAAAGAGGGTGATAAAGTCTGGCAGCTATCACTCCCCCTCCCCCTCCCTTGCTTTCGTTAGATGGTTGTATGATGTGTGCATGTGTGGAAGTTTCATTAATGAGTTTGCTTTCTTTGGATGATGAGTGTAGGTGATGCGGAGAACAAGAAGCTCACAGTGTATACAGAGGGTGTAGACAAAGAGGGGGCTCCAGCTTCTGAGTTGTGCAGTCCTGCCCGGTCCCCACTGGTGGATGAACACACTCTATCACAGGGTTCGCCTAGCCCAGCGGCATATTGGAAAGACTCTCAAATGCCAGGCTCACCTGAATCGGCATGGGCCACCCCTGAAGCTTCTGATCTTTCTGTAGAAGCTAGCCCCGAGAAAACTCTAAACCAATGATTGAATTGGTAACTTGGTGAGTTTTGGTGGGTGTCACCTGCTGCAACTCCTATCTTATTCTGGAAAATGGCTGCTTTGATGACAACGGGTATTTTCAAGTTAAGTTCGGTAGAAATTATGTAGATGGCAACAAAGGCATCGAAGCCATCAATATGTTTCGGATTTTGCCCCTTGCCAATTTGGTGTGTTGGTGTGCATTCAAGGTTCATCTTTTTGGAATCCTAGGAGCATTTGCATGGAGGCAAAGAGTGCACTGTGTAGTTAGAGAAGTCTGAAGAGCTCTGCATGCAATCTTCGAGTCCCATTTGATTAATGTGTAGTGATATACGAGCCATTGAGTATTTGGTTTAGGGAATCGATGTTTTTTTGTTGTTTGTCGCTCAAAAGAAAATCGCAAATCCAACCGCTAGATATGTTCTTTGTGGACAGATGTTGATGTCTACCGTTTAGATTTACATAAGAATGTTCACATGCAATATTATGAAGGTTTAAGTCGTGTACACGGTCTGCCTACACACTGCAAGTTGCCTACGGTAAACAACCATTAAAATCATTTGCCTACGTGCGGACTACAATTAACTTATTTGCCTACGCACATACTACCACTACTACCATACATAGCATTTGCCTACGCGCATAGTACAATAAACCCATGTTACTAAGAATCGCTTGCACTATGCAAACACGCTGTCCCAATCGCGCATAGCGCAATATATGGGGTATCATGGATAATCTGTGAACCGCTGTTGTGCTAAAATATCGACCGACCGATACAATTATTTTGCTAAGGTGGATACAGCATTATCTCGAGAGATGCAAGCTACATTATTTCGATGTGCATGTAATGGTACACAATTATATAATACTTCGGCGGCATTGCCTGTCCATGGCAATCTAGGCTTTCTAAGCTTGAACCAGCTCATACCTTTCTGTAGCCTTTACTTGAGCCCTCTCGATCCAAGGTATGAAAAATGAGTGCTGGCTGCGCAATAAGGTGGATGGCCGATGCACAGTCTATCTGCAAGGATCATTTGAATATCCCTATGCAAAATTACGTGCAGTTGTCTTACATGGTTGGGCATGTTAACCACCTCACAAGAGTTGAGAGTGGTCAAGCACTTCGCGGGAAAGATCATTGCCTAAGTAATGAGTTAACCTGCAAGCAATCCCGAAACTGAACAAAAGCTTTGAAGCATTTAGTTGTGCTCTCGCCGTCCATGCCGTTTGCCGAAGAGCCTGGCTGGACCCAAACTTTGTGCCACATCACATCAGCTTCCCCACAGGTGAATCATGTAATCTCAATACCTGCATTGCTCCTCGATTTTTCAATGGATGCATCAATCGGGCGTTTCGTATCAATGTAGGCATGAACCAAATTCAAAAGGGTCTGAAATGTCCATACACCGGCAAAGGAAATGCAAGAAAGCGTGATGAAATCGCGGTAGTTGATGTTCCCTCTTACGATAATCTGCAAGCAAAACAACATCCACGGCATTGGCGATGAGATGCAACTGAACAAGCCACGTTTTGCCAACCTTACATGGTGCTCTGAGCGTTGAATGCCGCACAACACCCGACAGCTAGCAAAACTTTTGGCAAGCACCGCCATGTGCAGCACACCCTCATAATGGGTGTAGACATTTCTCACTGCAATAAGGATATTCCATGTGACTGTTGGCCAATGGATGCTCAAGAAAACCATTGTGCAATATGATAGAACCAGGTAAGATCGAACATGGTCGGTGCATAGTCAGCATATGCTGATCAGCAGATTATGCGCACTCTTAGCAGACCATGTTCAATGTTTTCCGGCTCTGTCATAGTAAATGGGATACCCTGCCGGGTGCTCGGCGAAGGAACCGGGAGAGCTCCACCACAGGCCTCGCTACCTCCACTGCATACTTCGCTGAGCGCCGCGCTCAACGGTCCGTGCAGAGAATGCTTTGGCTCAGTGATCCTGGGCTGTGCGCCGCTCGCTCATCCTCGCAGATGCCCACCAGGACACATGCAGGCTGGCTGCTAGTGGGCGCGCACCTGCAGGCCAAACTCTAGGCTGGAGACCGCTATGAACCAGGCGTTGTCCTTCGCCCCTGCAAGAAAGTTGATCTCGCCGTATATCTTGCGCATGCAGAACTGATTGGCAAGGGTCTGCATCACCATCACATTGAACACAATCGCGCTATTGTACCCGCTGCCATCAGAGTCGGAATCGTCAACCCGGCCCATAGCATAATCCCACCACCTATGGAGAAGCGCGTCGGAGTCGGACTCAACGGTATCGCTCTCCTCGAGTTCGTATAAGTGTGCCAGGAGCAGCAGCTGGCAGCTCTGAAACAGCGTCTGTGCAACAATGTTCACGTACATTCGTTGGGATATCAGGGGAGCCGCGTTGCCTGTTAGCCGCCCAACGCCCAAGTACTCTCAACGAAAACGGCGATGTGTGTGTGGCTTATCCTTGAATATATCTCTTAGGCCATTTTTTTTCGCGTTTCCAGACGGCGCGCGGAAAATTAGGCTCGGCTGCACTGCGCGCACACACACCAGGGATCAGAGGGTTCCGCCGCAATTGCTGCGCCTCCATCTGCCCCCCCCAACCTGCGTCCTCACCACCAAACTGCATGGGAACTTTTGCACGCTTGTGAGCGTGTGAGGGGGTTCGCACTGATAGGCTTCCGCTTGAGCATGTCAGTGTCTGCTCGGTCCGACGCTAGTGCAAGCGCTCCCAGCGTGTCCTGCACCAGGTTGAGCCAGAGCGACTGCACCAGCGACAGTGGGCTAGAGTTCATAAACACGAGCACCTCCACCAATAAAACCAGCATAAATACAAATGTGATGATTAGTTGGAACTGAATAAATTTGCAGGCCGCGTCCCGAATGTTGCGCCCCCTGTTCACCCGCCCTCGCCCGCCCCAACCTCGGATAACTCCCTTGATTTGTGTGGAACCGGCTCTGCATGCCACACCGCTCCAAGCTGAGTGGGCCACAGTGATGGCAGCCTACCAAAGGCACATCATGTGAGCACACGCTCGAGCCATTCGCAGGTACTGCAGCTTACTCTCAGTGGTCGATTACAACTGATGCTCCCCTTAATTTACGGTGCGTCCGCTTCTGAAGAAACTACCTTGACGTGATCCAGTCAGGAGCTTACCTACTTCCCCTACGTGAGACCGTGAAAAATACGCCCGAAGCAAGAAAAGTTGGCTTTTAGTTCCCCAGCTAAAAAGGTTGTTCCCACCAGAAAACATTCAACCACAAGGGTGTCAGATTTGATGTTTGCGATCTTCGAAACCGAGACACTATGCGCCAAACTGACAAAGGATGTACTCCCAAGCGATCGTGGGATGCCAGGTTGGGACTACCAGGTGAACGAACAATGTGATTGGCTGAGAACGTCCTGTGTAGAAATAGCGGTGCATGCAACCCACTTTGATGTGAAGAATTGCTCGCTGTCCTCGGTTTGCAATAAGACACCATTGCTGACACTGAATATCATTCCGAGCGATAGCGCTGCTTTCTTTCCTGAGAGCTCGACTGGAGATTCCGTCACCTTGACACCTTACTTTTACGTTGAATGGAACTGGGTATTCAAGCGTTTGAGTTGAATCAGGGAAATTTATACAGTTGCAACCTTTTCAATTCTATACTCCATATTCTGAATCCAAAGCGTCAGCTCGCTATTCTATCTCTAGTATATTCTGAGGCATATTAGACGCCACGTCTGCTCGCTATTCTATCTCTAGTAGATTCTGAGGCATATTAGACGCCACGTCAGCTCGCTATTCTATCTCTAGTGGATCCTGAGGCATATTAGACGCCACGTCAGCTCGCTATTATATCTCTAGTGGACTCTGAGGCATATTAGACGCCACGTCAGCTCGCTATTCTATCTCTAGTGGATTCTGAGGCATATTAGATGCCAAACCACTCGGCGCATGCAAGGCTCTCATTTTTTGGCAAGGAGGCGAAAAATACGACACCTGGGTGTCCTAGACCCCCCATTGGAGACACCCTAGTGCCTTTAGGTCCATGGGATATTTTGGTTCAATGTCCCCCCAGAGCTTACATCGTAGAAATAGTGCACAGGACCCCTAGGTATGGACATGTGACAGAAAAAGGCCCAATGGCTGCTCGTGGCCACTCGGTGCAGGGTTCAAGGTGCTGACAAGCGTCATCCCAACGCACCACTCAGTGCAGGGTTCAAGGTGCTGACAAGCGTCATCCCAACGCACCACTCGGTGCAGGGTTCAAGGTGCTGACAAGCGTCATCCCAACGCACCACTCGGTGCAGGGTTCAAGGTGCTGACAAGCGTCATCCCAACGCACCACTAGGTGCAGGGTTCAAGGTGCTGACAAGCGTCATCCCAACGCACCACTTGATGCCCATCACGAGGCTGCTGAATTTGTCATCCGTAAGAACCACCTCCGCAGCCTCCACAGCAGCCTGGTGCCCACCCCCCATGGCCACGCCTACGTTGGCTTTCTGCATTGCAGGGATGTCATTGACGCCGTCACCGGTCACAGCCACCACCTGCGCAGCACCAATCCCCCGACCAGTGAAAATCATCCGCACCACTACAACCCCACTTGAACAGGTAATGCGAGGTGGCCGCGAACCCAAGTAGGAACAGTGCGGCGTGACAGTTACAGCGCAAGTGTGGAGCGCATTGCTCAAGTTCGCGGCCACCTCGCAAGGCAATCAGCGCAAGGGCTCCAGTCAAGGGGAGTTGGTGCTGGGGGTAGAGGGCTACAAGCGCAAGTCGATGGCGGATGCGCAAGTTTGGATGAGGGCAACCCAGTTTATCATTCTCAGCCCCTTGGGACAGCGCTTGGGCATTCTGGCCGTGGCGTGGGTGGGCAAGCTCTCTTGAGACCAGGCTGTAGGGGGCAGCAGGGTGATGTGGGATGTGGGCTTGGTGGTGGAGGGGTGGCTCGATTGGCGGAGGTGAGCCGGCTCCAGAGACACAGCAGCAGTGCGCCGGCAGGACAGCCGCAGAGGGGCTCAGGTGGCCCAGTGAGGCTCAGGGAGCAGAGGGGTGGTCTTGCGCGTGGGCTTGGTGGTGGAGATATGGCTCGCGCAGCTCGGGGGGGCAGGGATGAACCGGCTTCAGGCACAAGGCGGCAGTGCGCTGGCGGTGCAGATGCAGAGGGGCTCAGCGAGGCTTAGGGGGTCCCATTCTTCATTAGTGAGCTCCGGAGAATCCGGATGAGTGTCCCGAAGTGTGTGCTGAATCCTTTGATCCCCGGCGTGGGTACATAGTGCAGTCTCTTGTGGCTTCGGGGTGCCAAAGGATTCGCAAGGATAAGCATACACACACAGAGGATGATGGCAGGGATCAACCGGCTTCAGGCACTAGGCAGCAGTGCGCTGGCGGTGCAGATGCAGAGGGGCTTGGGTGGCTCAGTGAGGCTTAGGGGGTCCCATTCTTCACTAGTGAGCTCCGGAGAATCCGGATGAGTGTCCCGAAGTGTGTGCTGAATCCTTTGATCCCCGGCGTGGGTACATAGTGCAGTCTTCTGTGGCTACGGGGCGCCAAAGGAGTCGCAAGGATAAGCATACACACACTGAACGGCATGAGATCGGCCAACAAAAGCCAGCCCATCATCATCCCAGTGGATGTGAAAAGCAAATCAAGAGCAGGGCGGGGCCGTGACAAGATACCACAAACGCATACATATTCCCAACCCAAATGCAAAGCAGCATGGAAAGATGATACGATGTGACCGATCGTCGCCAAACAACTGTTGGTCTCTGGGTTACGGAGTAAGCGGACCCTGCTGGCATGCCCCCCAGTGGCTCCCGGTCGATGGATGGGACCTGTTGGTCCATGGTTATGTCATGAATGCAGTCACACCACACAGCATGGACACCCCATGTCAAAAAAAGGAAACATGCGGGCACCTAAGTGCTCCCCACAAAATTCAAGGGAAAACACAGAAGGTGTACTTCACCACCTTCTGCCTCTCCTCGCAGCACGACAGACGAATCTACCGAGCTCTCCAAGAGGCAGTGCCCGCCAGAATGGCACCACAGGGATAACCGCCTCCCAAAACCCACTTCCACCCGGCGGCCGTCCCCGTTCACAGCGATCCGCCAGTACTTCATATCAAGGTCAAAGAACACAAGTCCCCCGGCATGTGTAATAACCATGAGCACTGTACACGGAGAGGGAGCTAGCGTCAGACGAATCCAAGACACTCCCAAAAAGCGAGCCGTAGACGAATCCCCGACGCACTCAAAGAGGCAGTACCCGTCAGAAGGGTACCACAGGGACAGCCACATCCCATCATCCAAATCATTCCAATGGCCGTCCCCGTTCACAACGAGATGCCAGTACCCCATAAAGTGGGTGTCGATCACCAGTCCCCCGGCAGGTGAAAAAGCCCCAAGGCACTGGACATAAGCATACACACACATATATATATATATATCAAGGATATATTCATATTTATATATAGTATGCATATATATATATATATACACAACGTTGTATATATAAATATACACTGCATATATATATATATATTTATATGGAACATGTACAAGTAGGACTGACAGAATGCATCGTAGCTTCGTAGGCGTGCCTGCAAGTCGGGATGGATGTCACTTCTGCCGCTCTTATACAACTCCGAGTTCATCAGACCTATTCCACCCGCTTTCTGTCAGTTTCAGGTGAGGCGCGCTGCACTTGGGCACGCGCACCGCAGCCTATATGCCACATGGCGGGCGTGGGGGCATTAGAGGAGAACCCCAGCAGCCCGTGAGCGCGCTTCCGGGGCAGGTTCCAGCGACTGCGGAGAATAATACGATGTCAATTTCGATTGCTGGTAAGGAAGGCCGTTGATGCGTCTCGAAAAGAAGAACATCAACAGATTGTATGGCATCGGTCAAACAGGACTGCCCCACTACAAGGGTTGCGTCGAGCGAGCACACGGCACTGAACGTATGAGCGGCCACGTGGCACCTTTTACAAGCAGATACTTGTCCACCGGCGACGACCGCGCCAAAACCCTCAGAGAGGGCCAAATCTGCACCATAGAGGACCCCCCACAAGAAGCCCCCCTGATTGGGTCGCCCCGCACGCACTCTTTGTTTCGACTAATGGCCCCAACCGTGAGTGCACGAGAAGCAAGGAGGCAAACCCGAACTGACAGCACAATGATGGTACATCTCGCAAGCCTAACCACGAGTTTCGGATGACATCGATCGTGGAGGTGAAGAAGGCTTGTGGCTGAATGACCTTGTCGAAGGCCTCCTGATTGATTGAGATTGAGTTCGAATCATCGGATGATTGGGCATCCTTCGACACCACAAGGCCCCGGAACTCCGGCCCTTGCATCACGGTGTCACCGCGGCTTCTGTCCAAGAGGCCGCAGCCGAGGGCCACAGCCTGCGCCGTGGACAGGCTGTCACCCGTCACCATGATGACATTCACCCCAGCCGTGGCGCAATGTGCCACAGCACCAGCCACCTCTGGCCGCAACGGATCCTGCAGACAGAGTATCCCGACGAACGACAGCTCGTTCTCGGGGCTGCCCTCGGGGAGGCCCGCCTGATGCCAACCCGCAACCCCTCCCCCACCCCCTGACTACATCTACAACAGCGAGGCTCCTCACAACCTCCAAACTCATGCCACCAAACCTCGGCATCCGCATCTGAATCGCGGATGCAAAGTGGGGCGGCTGCATTCGGCCGCTGCACAGCTTAGGCCCTAGCAAAGTCGTGGCGGGCGCCATGTGGGACGAAGGTGACCAGGTAAGGATGCACGATAAAACTGATCAGCAAGAGACATCAATCATCCGAGGTCTCCAAACTGTTCTAGCCTCCACTGGTCATCAAGCACACTTTCATCTACGGTTTCAAATGCTCTGCCGATGGGGTCACCATTTTCACCACCAATGGCATGCTCGCACATGCAGCCCATGCCAGCGTGGCTCAACACGAGGACATTTCCCAGATATCCTTTGAGGGGGGGGGCTGTTGCATTGCTAATATACCCCTCCACTGAATCGATCAAGCCTCCTCGAGATGCCTGGGAGACGGGCAGAGCACCTGGAGAGGGCTTCCAGCTGGCGCCTGAGCAATGTCGAACGACTTGGGGAGGCGTCGTGTGGCGATGGCTATCGAGCGCATCCCCTTGGAATCGGCCACGTGGAGCATCGTCTTCTTCTGGGCGTCAGAGAACGGAACCACCTTCCCACTGGCATCCAACTGAGTGGTGCACAGCTGCAGCAAGACCTCAGGGGCCCCCTGGTCACTCCCGCGCCCCAAACACGCCCCCACTCCACGCCCACCCCGGCAGATGAGTCATCTGGCAGCTCGAACAGTACACCTTTCCAGCCATAAGAAAGCCTTCAATGTCCCCCCGCGGCCACTCTGGCATCAAAACCTGCGGTTGTGCTTTGCGCCAGGGAGGCGCGCTCTGCTTTTTGTGCAGAGCCTCACAATCCGTTTGGACAACACAGCCTACTGCGAGCTACGGTTTGACGCACCCAGAGGGCAGACCCAACAAACTGGTTCGGCTAATTCTGGTCAAAACTCTCCACCGAGCCCACTGAAACTGGTCCAAGCTTCATCCTGGCACGGCCTTGCCAGCGCGGGGTTCCGCCCAATGCCTGCTGCTGCAGACTCGTGAAGACTGAGCGCAAAGGGGGGTGGAGCGGGGGGGTGGAGCTGGGTCTGCGCCAGGAGACGGCGGAATATAAACCTTGCTGTACACGGTGGAGTGCCCGAGCAAGTCAACGACAATCGAGGAGATCTGCCGCACAGCACACCCGATGTCCGCACGGTCAGACAACGGGCCTAGGGATCCTGGGTGCCAGCACATAAATCGAACGGATGCCATCGAATCGGATTGCAAGGGCTGGGAGCTTGTACAGGATGCCGCACAGGCCGAACCGCCTTCAGCAACGGAGCAGCGGAAACCCCGTTATCGAGGCTTATCGCTACGAGGCTGTCCTCAGGAATCCCACGGTCAAAAGTTAGTTGCTGCGCGCTCTCGAAAAGCGCCAGCTTGCCTGGTATGCTATGCGCGGCCACACCAGAGAGCGCGGGCCGTGCCGCGAAGGAGGGGAGATGACACATGCATGGGGCTGCACAAAGGGTCGCCGGGTGTCAAAGGCGTAGCCTCACATACGCATCCCTCGCCAAGGTGGAATGCGCAGAGCATGTGCGAAGGGGGCGCAGCCTGCCCCCTCCACCCCGTTTCCATCTCTGCTCCGTTCGGGCTCCCCCACCTTGCGGGTCGAGGAGAAAGGCACACTCCACTCGATCGTGTTCGTGCTTCTAATCGAGTTGAAGTCCTCCAGGAACATCGTCGCGAGGATCCGCAGCAAGGCGCGCTCGGTGTTGCTGCCACTCTCGCTGTCCTCGCTGCACAAGGTGCGGGGAAGGAGAGAATGGCAGGGAAGATGGGTTAACTTGAGAAGGGCGATCAGATGTAGAGTCGCAGACTTCGCGGGGACCATGATCCCGGGGAGCGGTCATCGGGCCCATCAAACCGTGTTCCACATGTAGATCTCACGACCGAGAATGAGCGCGAATAAGCGGTGAGTTTGCTACGTCTGAATTTCTTTGGAGGCCAGACGGCTCAGATGGTCATATAGAAGTTTACAGGGAGCGACGTGCGCAGTCCGCCTCCTACACAGCTTCGCACATGGCAATTCCGGCATCTTGAAAACTGCATCTCGCCATACTTGACACACAGCACGTGCACCACCACACCCCTCCAGCTGAGATTGAGCACAAAGCTCACCTGAGGGGGTGGCTGGTGGTGCTTATGCGGGCAGTCGAGTTAAGTGCGAGGTTCAGCTTGATATGCTCTGCCACCTGCTTGGGAACCACCTCCTTGAGCTTCAGAATATCCGCGAAGTGCAAGCCACACACGTCAATGGCCACCACCGCCATATTCCCAGTCGTCAGCGTGCCAGTCTTGTCTGTGCACACGGTGGTCACCGTGCCCATGATCTCCCCCTTATTAGGCTTCTTAACCAATACATTCTCTTTCTCCATTTCTTTTGCGCCAAGCACCTGATGCATCCAAGAAGTCGACACCAATCACCCTGAGATGCTCCCTCGCATCGCAACCAAGCTCAAAGTTCGCTTCGGCTGTCCTTTAGCTTGACCGGAACCATCGAGCCTATCGTGACTGTGCAGAGCTCGGAGAGCGGATGAGACCTCGAAAATGAGAGGAAATGACACCGGCCTTTCACATAAGGGGGCGGTGAGGAAGAGGAGGAGGAGAACGCCAAGCTAACCACGAGTTGGTAGTTCGCATTTACTATGACAGTGGGAGTGACAAGCGGATTTCCGAGCCTGTCAGAGTGATATGCACGGCCTCGAAATGACACGGGCGACAGCTAAGTCCTTTTTCCCTTCCCACTACTCCCACTTGGTCCCTTTGTGCGATAAGGACACTCGCAGATTCCGCAGAAGGTGACTTCAGCTCGCGCAAGCTGGGAGACAAAACCAACTTCATCATCGAAATGTTTTGGCAGTGCGGCCTCTTGGCAGGCCACGTGGCGGTGCACACGGAGCAAAGCACATCGAGCCGTGCTCGACATCGGCACAAAGATCTCAAGAATTGGGGGCCTGAACTATCATCTTAAATGCGTGATCAACGGTCCCAACCCCCCCACGTCCGATATGGATGAGGCACATAACAAGCTTCGTCGTCGACGGCGCCCGTGTGCCAGGCCCCTCGACCTCGTAATGCCCTCAAGCGCGCCCAAAAGCCCCGCAACCGTTCGAGAGTGAAGCGAAATTAACCCAGGCACTCTGAGGTATGGAGGGAGGTGGAGCAAGCATATTTGAGAGAATAGAATGCCAGAACGAGGGATGTAATCCGTGAATGAGACAGAAATTGAAACAAGCATCAGTCATCAGTCATCAGTCATCAGTCGGGAGCCGTGCGCGGCCGGGCTTGGGCAGAGGCGGAGGAAGCGGCGGTGGCGCACCAAGTTGAGGGAGATGGCCACCGGGAGGCCCTCCGGGATGCCCATGATGAGCACCAGGAGCGCGGCGACGAACAAGTCGAACAACACCGAGAAGTAGTCCTTCGTGCTGTGCAGGTCGTGCTCCCACAGGCCGGCAGCCGCTAAAATGAGGAACTCGATCAGTGTGATGAAGAAAAATGCAGTGCCCGCCACGAAGGCCCAGTAGCCGATGGCTTCTGCCATGTCCTCCAGCCGGGCCTCAAGGCCGCTCTTCTCTTCCTCCTCCTCGTCACCCAGCGAGTTGTTCTTGCCAGCATGCGTCATGTCTCCTGTGCACACCACCAACATGCGTCCGGAGCCGCTCCGAACCGTGGTGCCTGACCCCACCCCATGGCCGCCAACCTTGTCTCAGCGCAACACACCCCATCATGAGGGTCATGTAACACCTTTTTAGATCTCGCACAGCCATAGCTCCCTGGAGGTACAATTGAGCCACGTTAGCCCTCTGGATGGGCCATCGGCTCAAATGGTGGAAGGTAACTGACTCTTGTGTGTGGTAAATCAAAATCGAGAAGTGGCATTCATTGCAGTTCTCAAAAGAGGCTCTGAAGAGTGCATCACTTGCCCAGACCCGCCTTACTCCCTTCTCCCCTTGGTCCATCCGGACCTTGCCTTTGGACCCGTGGAGAGGTTCAGACAAGAGAATCATGGCAAGTCAGGCACGTCTTCCCCACCGCCTGAAGGCTTTCGCAAGGTCAGGCACGTCTTCCACCTGCAGGCTTTGACTTGCAATGCCGATTTCCTCCTCTGCACTCTGGTCTTTCCATTGTGTGCGCGCGAAAGCAGGTTCACTTTTATAGAGTTGTGTGGAGCCGGGCAGAGGACCATGCTTTTGCCACGGCCGAGGACGGCCTGTTCAGAACCTGCGGTAGTTCGCTTTGGCGGGGGTAAGTCACCTGCAAATATGGTGTTATCCTCGAATTGGTTCTTTGCAATGTACTCCGCTTCTCCCGTGAGCGTACTCTCGTCTAGTTCTAAGTCCCCCGTGCCGATCAGAAGGCCGTCCCCAGGGGGCACATCTCCAGTCTCGAGCAGAACGACGTCCCCCACCACTACGGACTGCGATCTGAGCGTAAGCATCTTGCCGCCTCGCAATACCACCTGAACCCGCACACCCGTGGACTGCCTGACGTGCCGTTACAGGAAGGACTCGGGGCCAGCGTTGAGGTCTACGCTCCTCTTCCCCATACCCAAAGCTAAACGCGAGCTCAGAGGAAAGGCAGCTGCGAGGGGCGACCACGTTGTACCCCCCAATATCCGTTGTGTTATGATCTAGGGGTGGGCGGGTACACGGAGCACTTGAGGTGTGTCGCCGAGCCCAGCACGGCGGAGTCGAAGCGATGGGGACGACTTCACGCCAGGGGCGCCGCCGGGGCGCACCACGTTGAAGCTCTCCACGTTCTCCATCAGCCGAATGAACTGGCGCCCGCGGAGGTATTCAAAGGCGGTCGAAAAGATTATGACCCCAACCACAGTGCACATGGTGGTGAAGCCAGCCGCCCACCAGAGTTCCTCGCCTTCGAAGGCATCCACAATCATGGCCATTACCGCTGCACCAAGAATAAGCCACACGATCAAGTCCTGCAGATTGCCCTGGAGTATCTGTTCCCGGTTACCACATCCTGTTAGCCAGAAAGTCGAAGCTGCGCAACCGGCAACTTAATCTCTACGCCCTTTCACACACGCAAGCCGGTTCATTCACCAGCTCTTCCCTTTATCAGGCACCCTGGCTTCCTTGGCGGAATGCGGAACTTGTACGGATGTTGATCACAAGTTGAGGGCATATCCCGCCGCCTCCTGTCGTTGGCGCATCCGGCCACAAGTGTCTTCGGAAAAAAGCTTCGCCAGGTGGGGGAAGAAGCTACGCGCGAATCCCATAGTAAGAAAGTATGGCTGGCAGACATAGGATATCCCGCTACGATAGATACCTCCATGAAAGTACTTGGCTCCTTTCGTTTGATCAGATTCGAGCCATAAGCCTTCACTCGCTGTTGAACGAGGCTAGGTTCGAGGCCTTGCGCCGTATCCACGCATAGAAGATCCGCCACGCCTTGCGCACCAAGTTCCTCACGCTCGTTCCCTTGAGCGCCATCCATGTCCATCAGAGCAATGAGTTTTTCCGGCGTTGGCAGTCTCGAGGTCCCCAACAGCGGTGCGTTTGGTTCACCGGACATCTGACAGCCATCCATTCGAGAGCCGCCCAGGCAAAGCATAAGCTGATCGTCAGAGCATGTGTAAGAGACCGAGCGCCCAAACGCGGCACCTAGCCCGCACCCTATCGCACTGCTGACGAGGGGCAGATCGGGCGGGCGATGTTGGGAACAGGGCAAACAAAGTTCTCGCGCGCTCGAGCCGGCATACAGGAGCTTCGCGCCTCCCACGCTTGCAAATATTGGTCTTGCACGCTTAGCCCGGTAAACAAGATGCTCGCGACACTGGCCGAGCACGTAAGAGCAGTCACCAATCGCGGCACGTTACTCGCTATTGGTCAATCCACAGGAAACCTTGAGGCGGGATCCGTTCAGCTTACTGATGGTAGCCTCTCGCGTAGCCATGCGATATTAACAGAAAGCTTAGACGTCGCTTACTTACCACTGTCGTTGCGACAACTTAATAAGCCGGTTGACAAGTCTTCTGCAAAGGTTTCCGAAGAGAGCCGAGGACTGCTTCCCTACACTCGTTCAACTTCTGCGGGTGCGTGGGTCCTTCAGCAACGTTCATTCATTTCGCTTGACGCTTTCCAACAAAGCGCAAGTTGCTAACGATCCTCACATACTAGCGTTTTTTTTTAAACAGTTAAAACATGCTCGCCAAGGAACTGCTCCTGATTCGTGATTTTGCAAACAGCACCAGCGAAGGAACACACCTCTGCTATGGTGATTAAAGAAAAAAGAAAAAATGTGACATACTCCTACCGGAGACGTGATGTTAGGAGGTGCACAGCTGTCAAGCCTGCCCCTTTATTTCTACCTATCTACAGATGTCCCAGGCAGTTATTACTTGCAAAAGTTAAAACCCTCCCTGCAGCCCTGCCTCATAACGGGAGACTGCAGTTCAGATGGCACGGGCGACAAGCGGTTAAAGATGCCCCCACTATTTTCTTGGCTCCAGGCAAGCAAGTTTGTCCGATGCCAAGTGTGGCCGTCTACTAGTGGAGCTCCTAATGGTCACTCCCAGTATGCGGCCCGGTGGGGGTGCATATCCTAGGATACATGCAATTCTAAAAGCACAAGTTGTGCTCCAACTAGAGCAAGATCTGTAGAGGGTAGATGTTGCAGATATTGTGGTCAAACGTAGATGCGCCAGTCCAATGACCACGCCGCTGCCGCCGCTGAAAACCCCCAGATGCGTCGTGGTGTGGGGGACGAAAAGCGTTTGCCGGCTCTGTCGTGCCTGTCCCGCCAGGTTGCCAAACTCGTCGGCCGCTGACTCGCTCCCAGCAGGTCCTGCACATGCGCGCTGAGTGAAGGCGCTCCAGGGAAATGTAGCTGGCGGAGTCCGGTTCAGATGTGCTGGTCATAGACCTCCACGTCCAAGCCGTCCGCCTCATGCCAGGGGTCCTCGTACTCGAGGTCGGCGATGTCCTCGTCCTGAGAGTCCCCCTGCGCAGCTGCTTTCCCCTTTTTGCTCGTTCTCGGTGGGCTAGGCGGCACCGATGCCGGTTTACCACTACGTTTCTCACCAGGAGAAGGCGGTGTGCCAGACGGTGCACGCTGAACGATGTCCGAAAACGTTAAGTCTCTGGACTTCACTGTTCCAGAGGCGTTGCCAAAAGTGAAAGATGCTCCTGGCACGACTGTTGGCAAAACGGAAGGAGTCGTGAAAAACCCCGTCGTCGCTGGCGGATCTCTCCGCTCAGCGCGCTCCTTCGCGTTCTGTCGCTGCGTGGTTCTCCTGAGGGTCCTGACGCTTGGCCCCTGCGATGAGGCGGTGCCACGCGTGGATGACGAAGGCGGAAACGTCGATGAAGTCGCCAAGCCCGGTGCTGTCGTGCTAGCCCGCTCAAATGCGGGAAGGCACACCGTTGCCGCTGCTGCAACTGCTCGAGTCGCGTGCAGAGCCAGATGCGTTAGGCTCTGTTGCGGCGTAAGCGCAATGGACTCGTCGTCACCGATGCGTTCCGGCAGGGCCGCCCCCTGCCTTCGTGCTAGCCTTTGTGCTCTCAGCGCAGCCTGAGCTGTGCTGATGAGTAACTCGAGGCTCATCTCCGCGGCTTCGTGCTGCGGACTCGTTGCCGGTCCGCAAGATGTCGGCTTTCGCCCCCCCATGTCGTGAGAGCCCGCTTCAACACAAAATTCTCGTGAATAATTTCAAAATTATCTTCCCTTTATCCATTATATCGCTTGAATTTTTCATAAAAATTTTGGGTGAGAGCGTTGCGCAGCCGCCGTGTCCCCAAAAACTATGGTGATTAAACCGTGTGCACAGGGGGGAATGGGAAGCGTTTTTGGGAAGCTATGGTGATTAAACCGTGTGCACAGGGGGAATGGGAAGCGTTTTGGGAATAGACAGGGCCGTAGGCCCGTCGTGGAAAATCGTAGGGGGAGAAAAAAAGGGAAAAGGGGAAAAAAAAAAAAAAAAAGGGGGGAAGGAAGAAAGAAGAAAAGGGGGGAGAAAGGGGGGAAGGAGGGAAAGGGGGGGGCGGGGGGGAAGGGAGGGAAAGGGGGAAAAGGGGGAAAAGGGGAGGGGGAAAGGGGGGAAAGGGGGGAAAGGGGGGAAGGGGGAAAGGGAGGGGAAAGGGGGGGAAGGGGGGAAGGGGGGAAGGGGGGAAGGGGGGAAGGGGGGGGAAGGGGGGAAGGGGGGAAGGGGGGAAGGGGGAAAGGAGGGGAAAGGGGGGAAGGGGGGAAGGGGGGGAAGGGGGGAAAGGGGGGTGGAAGGGGGGAAAGGAGGGAAAGGGGGGAAGGGGGGAAGGGGGGAAAGGGGGGAAAGGGGGGAAGGGGGAAAGGGGGGAAAGGGGGAAAGGAGGGGGGGAAGGGAGGGGGGAAGGGGGGGGAAGGGGGGAGGGGGGTTTGTTGAGGTTGAAATTCAGCTGCCAAATAGCGTTGGATCATATACAAGCTGAAAATTCAGGGGATATATAGGGTGAAATCCAACTCGCATATAGGCTGAAATCCAGCTCATATATAGGCTGAACTCTAGCCCATATATATATAGGCTAAAATCTAACTAATATATAGGTTGCGATACGGCTAAAATTCAACTCTTATATAGGTTGGATTCTAGGTCACATATAGGCTGAAATTCAGGTGATATATGGGCTGAAATGTAGCTCCCGTATAGGCTGAAATCTGGCTCATATATTGGCTAAAATCTAGCTCAGATATAGGCTAAAGTTCGCCTCACATAGATGCCGAAATCCAGGTTATATAGGTTGGGTTCTAGGTCGCATATAGGCTGAGATTCAGCTCGCATATAGGTTGGGTTCTAGCTTGCATATAAGCTGAAATTCAGGTGATATATCGGCTGAACTCCGGTTCACATATAGGCTGAAATTCGGGTGATATATAGGTGTAAACTCAGCTCGCATATAGGCTGAAATTCTGGTGATATATATAGGCTGAAATCTAGTTCGCAAACAGGCTGAATTCTAGCTCATATATAGGCTGAAATTCAGCTCTTATATTGGCTGAAACCCAACTCAAATATAGGTTGGAATTCTGCTCCACATATAGGCTAAAGTTCACCTCACATATAGGCTGAAATTCAGCTCTTATATAGGTTGGATTCTAGGTTACCTATAGGCTGAAATTATGGTGATATATAGGGTGAGTCCAACTCACATATATAGGCTAAAATTCACTCCGCATATATAGATTAAAATTCAACTCATATATAGGCATATCTTGACTAAGGCATGCTATGTGCATCATATGTACATCATTCATGCAAGGTAATGAATATTGGTGTGCACCCCCTATTATTAAGATACAATATTTTGTCAAGTTGCATAAGATGAGGCCTTTGGCACTAAGATCACTTGTGCTGCATGGTTTGGATGAAAATTTTCAAAGTACATGTGGGAAGACAGTGTGGGTCCCCTTTCTTTCCCTAGTGCCTAAGCCTAGCCCCACAAGAGCATGGAATGTCTCGCTTAATAGCTTCCTTGCTAGCTTTCTTGCTCGACATAGGAAAAGGGGGCCTTTGATACGACAACCCTGGCCAATCCCCACCCCATCCCCATTGATCGCCCTCAACACTTCTTGAACACAAGGGGCATCCAAGATTCATGCAAGATAAAGGAGTCTGTCAGGGTCATGACCGATGACATATGTGTCATACATGTCATACGTGTCATACCTGTCAGACATGTCATACCATACAGGATCATGACCGATGACATATGTGTCATACATGTCATACGTGATGTCATACCTGTCAGACATGTCATACCATGTCATGTTATGTCATGTCGAGTCATGTCATATATTATAATGACAGTCGTCAGTACGGTCGACTATGACTGTACATGTCGCCAGATGATAAGTCACATCATCTGTCATTATTCAAGGAAAGACTTGAATGACACCTGTCATCGAGAGTTCGTACGTCGAACTCGAAGATGGCAAAGCAAGATACATCTTGAAGTAACAAACAAGAACCATCTTTGCTTTAAGCATGTGCGGAACACGCATGCGCAGTATGAACGAACTATTCGTTCTTACGATACTGGTCGTTCAACCAACGTCTCGGGTTCACAACCCAATGGCGGTACCATCTATGCGATGGGAGACGTATGGTATAGATGAGCGAAGCGTTGTGCTTCAGCAGTATCTTCACACAGAAGTTCTGCACCTCATCCCGCTATTATCTGACGCTTGTGTTTGCCGTTCCACAACACAGCGTATACTTGTATTTTATATGATATATTGAGGGCTTGCTTATCTAGCCCTAACAGAATGGTATTCTAATTTAGCTCGTCAAGGCACGAACAGCACGAGAACTCAATTGTGTGCAGCGCGTAGATATCATTAATTTTGTGTTGACAGGTTGCGGAGCTTAAGCACATAAGGCGACGCGCTTGAATAATACGAATATTTGATATATCGCATATACCGCTGCAATAGCGAAGACAGAGTGCGAGATAATTGTCACGTTCGCAGGATACAACTGATCGCACATACTGCACGACAAGGTGTGCATATGGCATACATTCGCGCAGCGATGAGATGTACTCGCATATATGGTTCGCAGATGTACATATGTTCGCAAATGAGACGCGGAAGCATAAAACATCAGCGGAATCGTAATCCGCGCGGAAAGTCATCAGCGCAGTATTACAATTTTCGTGATTGCATCAAATTGCTTTTTGTACGGCCATCATATATGTCGATGCGCGATAGACTGATTCGCAGATGGCAGCATGCGCGACAGTCGCATGTTCTCGCAGAAGTGATTTGCGGTTTACAGCATGCATGACAATTACATGCACGCGCTTGGATGAATCGCATTTGAAAATTGTTCAGAATGGTATACGGCATAGTAATCATCGACGGATTTTTTGATCCGTGCATAAGTCAGCGCTCGTAACATGCGCTGATAAATGGCGACGACGATATATGCTTTTCATCAGCAGCGCGCCCGATTGCATAAGTTATTTGCAGCGTGCTACGAACAGATTGCAATATCACAATGATGATGTCAAAATGTTGCCACTATCATCTAAATACATACTTACATCAAAATACTCTGCAAAACAACTAATACTCGCAGGCATATTTTGGATGTATGCATGATTGACATTTGATTATTATACTGCAGCACACACCACATATTGATGACTGCACAAATATTCAAATTGTCAGCATTTCATGCTTATCTGCAATATAGTGTGCAAGATGTTTATCTGAACTCGCAGTACATGCAGCACACACTAATATGCAGCACACACTAACATGCAGCACACATTAACATGCGGCATCTGAGTATATGCACATTCTATACTGAGTGACTGCCACATTGTAATTTGTGCATGCATCATGTTAACAGATGTTATGTATGATCCAGCTTGATCACGGTAGCAGCTGGAATAGATGGCATCATATCACAATACATTAGACATGCACAAAAGCATACCTGCTGTGCATGCTAACTATATTCGAACCCATATAGTGTAAGGTGCCTGTTCAGTGGTCTTAACACAGTAATTAGCTCGTTATGTCCCGGTGGAGTCGAGATACTCTTCGGACCACATATCGTTCTACTGTGGATCACTGAAAGGATTGCTCACCGGAACTATATGTGAAATAGACCAGCAACTCATTATTCTGAATGAGATTATCTTGGGATTACAATAACCTCTAACCTAATATATCATGCTAGATTCATTCAGTGCATGGTATACTGATTATCCTGCATGATAAACTGTCTGGAAATATTGTAATGTCCAGAACTTATCTTCCTGTAAGTGTGTAAAAGTGAGCACACACACACACACTGGCAAAAAGTACTAATCAATAAGTACTATACATGCACACACACTGCATTACTGTATGTATTGATATTCACTGATTCGTAGTGAATTGACCAACTTTAATATCTATCATGTATATGATAATGTGGATAACACTTCACAAACACATGTGCGTGTGAAGTGTCAGTGATGGCGATAGATATGGGAACAGATAATCCAACATGCTGAAGGGCTGGATGGAGTTATCTCCAGACCCGAAGGCAATATACTGTGCCCATGCAACAGCTGGTAACTGTTGGGCGCAGTCCATTCGTCATTCCACATATCATCGCTGGAGCAACAACAACAACAAGTACATTGCATAATGACAATTGATTCAGATTTGATCAGTTCAAAATGCATGTAACTCTTTCAGAGCAGTAACTATATTGACATCTGATAGAAGTTGTTGAGGACAAGCACACACATACATATGTGTTGTGTCAAACTGCTTTGATTATATCAAGCAATGTCCTGATATGTTTAAAATAAGAGATATCATTTTGATAAATCTTAGAGCACAGACATATGCTCAAAACATATCATAGATTGATAAAATTATCACTGAAGTGGATAATCCGCTTATTGTTGATAAATCTATATATCATCAGAAAGTACATTTACTGCCATGGGTTTAAATCAGTAAAACCCAGAAATGTGATCAACCTCAGATGTTGATATGCAGAATAATTCACTTTCATGCCATGAAATTTGTCATGTGCAAAGGTAAAGTGATTTGCAGTGCTTCTGTACTTTGCATTCCACACACACACACACAGATATGTATATATATATAGCCAAAAACGGTCAAAATGGGTCAAATCCGTTTGCGATAGATTTGAAAATTGAAAATCGGACCTATTTTATTTGATAATATGATTTTATACCTATTGAGGTATGAGAAAATCATAATGACACATGTCATATCTCGTGTAACACCCTAGATAGCAGGTGTGGAATATGTAGGGGTATACATATTGGCTGTAACACTAAATGCGTCAAAATGCTGTACGTGTAATTTTTTGAAAATTTCGGATTGATTTTTTTTGCTAATATGAATATTTAGCTATCAAATAACAATCCCTGATTTATGCAGCATGTGTAACACCCTGTAACACCCTAAAATTGAATGTATGCTGGAGTTGACATTCAGTCCGAGCTCAGTCATCAGAGTTGTCATCACCGACCCGTCGTGACCGCAGTCATCACCGACGCGACCTGACCGCTGTCATCACCGATACGGCTCGACACCTCTGACTACTTCACTGACCCGATTGTCATCTCCTCTGATCGAGTTCGGTTGTCACATGAGACAGAGCACACTAGCTCATTTCGCATCACACTCAGCATACTAGAACTATATATATGATATCTTCTGTATGTTGAGAGAGATTCTGAGTGCGAAACCCTGAGCGTTGCAGTGCTTCCTGTTTGACCTGTCTGTTTACTGACTGGGTCTTCTCGCAGGTTTGGCCCCACCACCGGCCTAAGGCTAGGAGCCGATTATGGTCGGCTAAACGCTTAGGGAAGCGCCAAGGGGGCGCGCCATCTAGGGATCATGGAAGTAAAGTAGGCAAGTAGTGGTGAGTGAGAGGAATCGTACGTTCCGTTTCAGCGTTTAAATTAGTTAGGAAAATCCTGGGACGGCCTGATCAACCGTAGGGACCCTGACAATCTCGCGCGAGTACCCTTAAAAATCGCGGGACTGAACGACGAGCTCCTCCACGCCACCGCCACTGACTGCTAACTGTGTTGTTTTGGCATCACAGGCTTTCTTCCCCCCTTCCCTTTTTGGCACCCTCTTGGTGCTCCTGTTGTGAAATTTGATTGCTTGCTTGCTTATTATCCTGTTAGGGATTGCTAGTGTTGCCTTGCTTGTAGTTCTTTCTTTTTGATTATCTAGATGTCATCTACTCCGTACGCCACACCGCCGGTTCTGCCGAGACGCTTGCTGACACACCCCCCAGGGGCGAGAAAACGTCAACTTAAATTCGGTGCTTTGAATGGCACACCGACGCCAGCGAATGCTTCGGACACGTCAGAATTGTCAGTTTGCAACAACCTAGCATGGGAATTGTTGCGCAAGCCCGCGGAGTTCGATGCATTACTCAGCGTCATCAAAGGGAAATGCGTCGAGCCTGGAGAGTCTGCAAAGACCTGGAAATTCACTAGCAACGAGAAGAATGCTCGTTTGCTTTTGGACATCCTGGTTGAGCAACTCGATTCCAGGCTCAGACTCGTTCACCCTAAGATGGCGTTGATGTTCGACTTGCAAAACCACAGTTTGGAGGTTCCGCAGAAGGCGAATCTCCTGCTGTTGGAATTGCTCCAGTCGCTTTGCGCAGGAGACGCCTTGCGTATCCTGCGCAAGGCTGACAGACTCTTTCCAGGGGATGGGAAGATCGCACTTGTTCATCTCGTGAGGCACGTTGTGCCCGATCACGAGGAGTTCAGCGCTGCGGACTTCCTATTCGCTGGTGACAGAGTAGACCTGAGGGCTGGCCAGGATCCAGCGGACTACATTGACGTGTTCCAGACATCTCTGGACACCATTGAGTCTGACTTGGGTCCTGGGTGCACCGTTGCTATCTCCGAGAAAGCACGGATTGCACTGTTTCTCCGTAGGATCTGTCCCGTCTTTTATAAGGCGGTGCATGATGCCTACACAGAGGAGAAGCTCGATGCCGACTCCTCGCTTTCCTTGCTGACCTGTTTCCGTGAGACACGGGCAGTGCACAGGAACGCGGGGACGAAACTCAAGTCCCCACTAACGGCTGCTTTCTACAATGATGCAGGTTCGCATCACGGCGGAAGCCGTGGTGCACATGGCCGCAGGGGAGTCCCTGACCGCACCTCTTCCCGTCAGTACATTCCGCCTCGTCGCACTAACCCTTTTAAAGGGATTGGCTCTGGTTACCGTGCAGGAGTCTTTCCCCGCAAGGGTGGTAAGACAGGCGGTAAAGGAAAGCAGAGGACCGGCAAAGGCGTTGCAGTGCTTCCTGTTTGACCTGTCTGTTTACTGACTGGGTCTTCTCGCAATGTATGTGTCAGGGGTGTAACATACCTCCTGAAAACCACATAACATTCAGTATGGTATTAAATGCAGTTTTGCTTAAAAATGGTTGCAAAATATTTATACTGCTTTATTTTTACCTATTTTAGGGTTACTGATACCATGTAACACCCTAATCACATTATTGGGTATATGGGCCACTGTAACCTAACATGCCCTAAAATGCCACTATATATTCGATAAACTTCGTGTTTGGCATTAACATATCATGTTGTATTCGACACAGACATGATGATATATCGGGCAACAACCCTAAAACTGTAACAGATGCTTCCTATATGGAATGCATACTATTTATGAGGTACAGGCAATTGACAACTGCCTTATATCACACACTTCCTTGAGGGGGGAAGAAGGTGGATATATATATATACCTACCTCATTATTATGTACTACATGTATGTAAACATACAGATATACCATATATATATATAAATCACACACACTCAGTTAGTCGATTAGCTGAAGGTATTTTTGTGCTGTGTTTTGTTTTTAGATGGTTGCACTCGAAGAGGAAGAGCCAGAGATTCCTAATATCGACCCAGATCCATCGACATGGTTTTTCGACATTCTTGGTTCATATGATGCATTCAGCCGGTTTAAAGTCCCGAAATGGATCGCTGGTTATGCCGACACACAAACCAGATATGACCAGATAGGCTACTATGACAACATCAGTCGTATGAAGCCAGACATGAGCCGATGTAGGGATCCAGCCAATGAGCCTCAGGAACCAGAAAATGAGTTCACAGAAGATAATCCTCCAATGGTTTTTACAGATCCAGATACAGATTCAGTCCCAGCACCAGCTCCACCTAGTTTGGTCCCAAAGGTGAAAATGACACCACCTAGGGAATTCAAATCAGGACAGGATGCGGAAGTCTGGTTGGACACGGTGGACAGATATTTCCAGTTCACCTATCCTGGAGTCAAGGATAAGGACTTGATTACAGTGTTTCTGACTCTCATTCAGAACAACGACAGACACTATTTTCAGGTCTTGGCACAACAGCCACATGCCACCTATGAAATGGTCAGACAGACATTCCTCAGACAATTTGGTAATCCTCACAAGAGATCAGTAGCCAAGAAACACCTTATGGCACTGTCTCAAGGAACCCAAACCTTTGCAGATTATTTGCGCACATTCACATCACTGGCTTCTCTAGCAGCAGTTGATTTGAACGATGTGCTAATAAAGGATAGATTCGTCACCAGTATGGATCCAGATCTCCGCAGACAGTTCCAACTCAGATTCCTGACAGAACAGCAAAGGAACAATCTGTCGTGGCAAGAAACCACACAGATACTGCTTGATTTGAATTATGTCATTCATTCAAAGCAGTCAGAAACCCTTCACTATCGGGGTCAGAAGGAGCAGTCATCCGGAGGTCCAGCCAAGAAGGACAAGGACAAAGGACGTGGCCAGAAGCCATATGACAGATCCAACAGAAATCGGAATCAGAATCAGAGTGGCAGCCAGAACTCCAATCAGAATCGGAGCAAGGGAAAAGGTGGAAAAGGCAAGGGCAAAGGAAAAGGAAAATCACAGAATCCTCAGTCTTGCAATCGTTGTGGTCGTGTTGGTCAAATCGAAAAGGATTGTTATTCCACCAAGACCCCAGATGGAAAAGAGATCAAGGGTAAGCCACCAGCTCAGAGTCCTTTCCAGAACCGGAGACAGCAGCAGCAGAATCAGGGTGCTAAGGATGGGTCCGGCAAACTCATCAATACGATCAACACCTTGGTTAAGGAACTGAAGAATCAGCACAGCATTAATGCAGCAGTTGCAACTCCAGTTCCAGCTTCAGCTCCAGCTCCTCAGGGAAACTCTCAGGGCACTGCGCAGGTACCAGTGTTGAGAGCACCCCCAAGATAAATCAGCCTGAAGATGCCACTGAAGCAAGTGGCCGGGTTGAGAGTATCTCAGAAGAAGTCCTTTCCAGTCTGACATTGCAGTTTCAGCAGATGGACACTCCCTCAGAGCACATCGCACAGATGCAGTCTCAAACAGCACAGCTGAAATCACAGAAGAAGCTGTTGTTGTACAAAGGGAAAGTATATGGACAGAGTACTCACATTTTGGTAGATCCAGGAGCCACATCGTCTTTCATTGACAGACAGTTCGCTGCTCAGCTTGGTATAGCACCCACAGACTCTTCATCGTTCTCAGTGGGATTGGCTGGAGGAAGCCAACTACCATGCACATCCTATCTTCCCAAAGCTACATTTACGCTGGGCAAGTATAAGGATACAGAAGATTTCTACATCATTGACATGAAACCATTCACTATCATTCTGGGTCAAGATTGGTTGGAGAGGAGAAATCCACACATTGACTTTCATACCAAAAATCTGACGATCACTAGGAAGCATTCATCAGGCTCCAGTATTCGCACAGTATTATCCAGAGTTGAACAGACTCCAGGCTCAGATGACCTTCCTGAAATGGAATTGGTCAGCGCCACCACCATGAGAAAGCACCTTCGTCGTATTCGATCCAGTGGTTCGGCTGAAGAAGCCGTAGCTTATCTCTTCTTTCTCTCAGAGGTCGACGGTGAACTGGTCTTTACAGCATCAGACACAGACACCACTATGGAAGACCCCGAGGTCACAGCAGCACGTGATCAGATGAGAGAAGACTTTTCAGACATATTCCAGGAGGATCTTCCAGCTGGTCATAGGCCAGAACGGTTTGAAGGTGGTTATCATCGAATCAACATTGAACCTGGGCACAAGCCACCATCGCAGCCAGTACGTACCATTCCAGTACCCATGATGGAAGAACTCAAACGACAGATCATGAAATATGTCGACTTGGGTATCCTACGTCCGTCATCATCTCCATATGGATGTCCTATCATTTTCGCTCCTAAGCCAGGTGGGAAGTGGAGGATGTGCTGTGATTATCGAGCCCTTAATAACATCACAATTAAGGACACGTATCCATTGCCACCTCACGACACCCTTCTTGAACAGCTAAAAGGCGCACGATGGTTTAGCAGATTTGAATTCAATCAGTTTATCCATCAGATCCCTATACATCCAGATGACATTCACAAAACAGCTATTCGCACCAGATACGGTTCCTATGAGTGGACAGTCATGCCTTTCGGATTGACCAATGCTCCTGCAACAGCTCTACGTGTAGGAAATCGGGCATTCTTCGACTTCATCGATCGGTTCCTTGTCATTTTCATGGACGATACCATCGTATACAGTCCGGATTTTGACAGCCACGTGAGTCATGTCCGATAGTTTCTCCAGCGTTGCAGAGAACACCAGTTCTTCATCAGGCCTTCCAAGGTGGAGTTGTTCGTCAGATCTATAGACTTCATCGGACATCACATCTCTGAAGCAGGCTTGTCCATCATCGAGGACAGAATCCGAGCAGTTATGGCAATTCAGCCTCCAGTGTCTTATGGTCCTACCGTTGGAAAACAGCCTCTACGCCGTATGGCTAAAGATGGCAAGTCATCCCTTCGGTCATTCTTGGGCATGGTCGGTCAATTCAGGAGATTCATACCAAAGTTCTCCAAAGTTGCCGAGCCGCTCAATCGTCTCCTTAAAGATAATGCAGAGTTTGTCTGGGAATCTGAGCAGCAGCAGGCATTTGATAACCTCAAAAGTGCCATCTGTAACGCTCCAGTACTACAGCTTCCAGATCAGAAACTGCCATCTATTATGGAGGTCGATGGATCAGGCACACACGTTGGTCAAGTGATACTCCAGGATCAAGGAAAAGGTATGAAGCCATGTGGTTATCACAGCGTCACTCTATCCGATACACATAGACGTTGGCCTATTCCTGAGATCGAGTTATTTGCCATTGTGGAGGGCTTCCGATTCTTTCGCCACATCTTGTTGGGAGCTCCTGAGACCATTGTACGCTCAGATCATCAGCCACTGATTTTTTTCCAGTCCAAATCCACACTGAGCCCCAAACAGGCAAGGTGGTTGGATGAGCTCTCCGAGTACAACTTCCGTATAGAGCATATTGCTGGCGATAAGAATAAGGTCGCAGATGCACTCACTCGTATCTCTGCACTTTTTGAACTCACTGATTGTCTTCAGCACATGGACATCAGCGAGGTCATGCCATCTGCAGATCCTACATTCATTG
Organism: Cymbomonas tetramitiformis; assembly: GCA_001247695.2. NCBI lineage: Eukaryota > Viridiplantae > Chlorophyta > Pyramimonadophyceae > Pyramimonadales > Pyramimonadaceae > Cymbomonas > Cymbomonas tetramitiformis. The sequence continues at coordinate 6,276 of LGRX02033821.1, read as the reverse complement.
CTCTTATATCTTCTTCATCAGCTCATCAGCTACACGACATCATTATATCCGAATATGATCGTGATACATTTGCACAGACTATTTTGGCTAAGCTGACATCATCGACTTCATCACAGTCAGTCAGCAGCTACAGCTTCGAGCTCATTCAGGGGTTGATCTATCGTAATACCATATATGGCAGACAGCTGTACATTCCACCAACAGCTAAAGTCCCCACAGCTGACGGTGAGATCACACAGCTTCGCCACATTCTCCTTCATGAGTGCCACTCAGCCACTATTTCTGGTCATGCAGGCAAAAATCGCATGCTTCATCTTCTGCGTAGCCGGTATTATTGGCCAGGAATGACAACGGCAGCCATCAAGTACATTCGGGAGTGCCCCGTTTGTCAGCGCCAGAAAACGAGGCGACACAAGCCTTATGGTCAGGCACATATACGATATTCCGTGCCTAAGACAAAATGGCTAGATGTATCTCTTGATTGGATTACTGACCTGCCTATCACCACTAATGGGCACGACAGTATATTTGTGGTGATGTGCCAATTTTCTCATCGATGTCATCTCATTCCCTTCAGCATGACCTGGACAGCTCAGCATACTGCTTCCATATATATGCAGCATATCTTCAAGCTCCATGGTCTTCCGAGGAACATCATCTCAGACCGAGACCCCAGATTCACCTCTACATTCTGGCAAACACTGTGGAAATCTACTGGTACAAGATTGTCTATGACGTCCTCACACCATCCACAGTCGAATGCTGCCAATGAGAGGAGCCATGCCTTCATCGAGGATATCCTCAGGTACTTTTCAAATTGTTGATTCATGATTCGATTTCACCATCCTCTGGTTTATAAACTGATTAGTTGGTATTTTTTCATCCACAGGTGTTGTTGCAATGATACTTCAGCCAATTCGTGGGAGGACAAGTTGCCTCTGGTGGAGTTTGCAATTAACAACACAGTTTCTGCATCAACTGGTTATTCACCATTTTATCTCGACTCGATGGCGCAACCACTTTCGCCTCATGACCTGGTAATCACTATTCCGCCAGAAGCTCCTGTTCCAATACAAAGAGCTATTCGAGATCATTTTGACCAGTACTCGGCTGTACAGGCCAGCGCGGTAGACAACATTTTCCGAGCAGCAGAAATTAGCCAAGCCAGATTCAATAAGACTCACAATCATGCCTCGGCAGTTTGCAGTTGGGCAGAAAGTTCTTTTACGGACCGAGTTTATTCAATGGACTGGTTTGACAGAGGCAGGCAGACACTTTAAGCAGCCATATATTGGGCCGTTCACCATTTCCAAAGTGCTTAGCCATGGGCGTGCATACGAGTTAGATTTCGGAAACCTCGATATCCGTATTCATCCGGTACAGCCTGTATCCAGATTAGAGCTGTACAATGACTCGATCCAAGCACCTTTGCCTCTGCCACAGATGATCACCGAAGAAGGGCAACCACTGTTTGAGATATCACATATACTCTCGGATAAGTTCACTAGAGGTGTCAAGTACTATTTAGTGCGATATGCAGGCTACGGCCCTGAGCATGACACCTGGGTCAAAGCCACAGAGCTGACCAATGCAGCAGACATTATAGCTGCCTATGAAGGCTAAACATTATATTAAGCCTCATGCCCTTACTTCTTGTAATATATACTAATACATGTCGATCATCTATATACCTTGCTCTTAATGTTTTATCATTATGTTGCATAGAAGCAGGAAATTGATCCTTCCTTGCTAAAGGTGTAGTGAGCCTTGTACAAATCATACCCTTGCACAGATACGCACATGCGAGATATCATATCTGTGGATAAATAAAAACTGCTAAATGCTACCTTTGCCAAAACCGTGGTTTGTCATCGGATTTTTGGCCAGTCATCCGAAGCTACCGGAGATATCGACTGAGGTAAACGGAGTTGTGATCCTAAGTTGTGCTTGACAAACATGACTAAATAAATTTCACATTAGTACGTGGCGAATCCATTCTCACTCATCGCGATAGATGTTCGTCAAAGCGTGCGTACTGGACCATATTAAGAGTGAGCAGACCGGGTAAGGATTATAAGTCCAATCCCGTTAAGCAGGGCCACTCTGTTTGCAATAAAACAAGCCCCCGGTGAAATAACTCCGGAAACAAACACGGGCTCCCCGTTGCCACCTATGATCCTCCAAAGTAGCTTAAGGAGGGGAGGAAGGGTTGGGTGCATTATATCAGGCCGAGAATCGTTCGATTATAAATCGTTAAATCGTGGGAGCATCGTTCGCAAAGCGACGACGGCTAGCGCAAATAATCCGTAACGTACACTTCGGATGCTTTGAATCGTCACTCTGACGCACGATACGTGTGGATCAATCAGTAATCCAGCGTCAATCTGTATCACGAAACGCAAGTTCATTGAACCTTGAAACGTCACTCTGAAATACGATACGAACTTCAAAGGGGGCTACATCCTAAGAACTGTAAGGTGAGGGACTAAAGTGGACTCAGTTCCCCCCAATAACCTAAAAACACCATGAGGGACGCCTCAAATCGGTGTAAGTAAGAAGACTGGTACCAGCAAGAAGCGACAACAACAATGACATCATAGACATATACAAAGGTATGCCCGTTGTGAGGTCACAACTCTTTTAAGAAGGGAGATCTGTCAGGGTCATGACCGATGACATATGTGTCATACATGTCATACGTGTCATACCTGTCAGACATGTCATACCATACAGGATCATGACCGATGACATATGTGTCATACATGTCATACCTGTCATACCTGTCAGACATGTCATACCATGTCATGTCATGTCATGTCGAGTCATGTCATATATTATAATGACAGTCGTCAGTACGGTCGACTATGACTGTACATGTCGCCAGATGATAAGTCACATCATCTGTCATTATTCAAGGAAAGACTTGAATGACACCTGTCATCGAGAGTTCGTACGTCGAACTCGAAGATGGCAAAGCAAGATACATCTTGAAGTAACAAACAAGAACCATCTTTGCTTTAAGCATGTGCGGAACACGCATGCGCAGTATGAACGAACTATTCGTTCTGACGATACTGGTCGTTCAACCAACGTCTCGGGTTCACAACCCAATGGCGGTACCATCTATGCGATGGGAGACGTATGGTATAGATGAGCGAAGCGTTGTGCTTCAGCAGTATCTTTACACAGAAGTTCTGCACCTCATCCCGCTATTATCTGACGCTTGTGTTTGCCGTTCCACAACACAGCGTATACTTGTATTTTATATGATATATTGAGGGCTTGCTTATCTAGCCCTAACAGAGTCTCTCAAGTCTAGGCATAGCTGGTGGGGAAGAAGGGGGAGGAGATGGAGGGTTAGGGAGTCACCAGAGGATGGCACCAAGGCCATGTTGCGTGGGGGGTGCACTGTGGAAGTTGAGAGGCCTGCACCGATGGAGCATGTGCCACCTAACTCACCTCATCATCCTCAATGAATCCATGCTTCATGCAAAGCAAGGTCTGAGGAGCTATGCAAAGGTGGGGGAGGGGAGGGAAGTCACCTGCGGATGGCACCAAGGCCATGCTGCGTGGGGGGGCAGTGCGGTGGCTGAGGGGCCTGCGCCTGTGGGGCATGTGTAGCACCTCACTCACATCAATTCATCCTCACTCCATCCATGATTCATGCAAGGCAAAGGCTGAGTAGCTAGGCAAGGCTTAACCCCTATGGAGCGGTTTGTACCGTATACGGTACAACCACTTCAAACTCTAAGCTTGGATTCATTTCTCAGCCCGATATCACTTGTCGGAATCGGCCATACAAGCTTCGCACATCCGTTGCAATAGGCATATCTAATACTCAGCAATTTATTCTACGCATATACTTAGTATATATATCTCACCCAAGGGCAATTTTGTTGTAGTAAAATCCCCAAAGTTGCTTATTTCTAGGCATGAAAATTGGGTCAAAAGTATCTTAAAGTGTGCGAAATCGAGGTGTAGATGCCATTTATCGACAAGGATTTGTTGGTTCAATGACTACTATCATATAAATTGACCATGCACCTCATATGGGCAATACTTACTTTCCCAACAGTCGATTTCCCCCGAAAACACACAATATGGCGTTAAGTACGGAAAACATTTAACAAATGATGTTTTTTGTTGTTTTTTGGTGTTTTTTTCACCTTATGGCTTGACTATTTCGATGTATTGGTGCGTTTAACTACAGCCACCATTACCAATTTCAAGGCATTAGTAAAGGCGATTGTTTTATGGTCGAGGGGCGACCTAATACTCGAATAAGCGGTTGCGAGAGCTGATTTTTGACACTTTTGATTCCTGGAAAACGTGTTTTTTGGCTTGTATATCACCGATATATCGTTGTATATATAATGCGATCATGTATTTTACAGATCAAAATCAATTTATAGGAGTTATGGAACATGTCATGAATCACCCACACTTACCAAGGTACCGTATACCGTGAAAACGGCGCATTTGTGAAACTAGTGCTTTTGGCAAAAAATTCCATCCGCTCCATAGGAGGGAGGGAGAGGAAGGCCGAGGAGTTACCTGCGGATGACTCAAGGGCCATGCCGCTTGCGGGGGGCAGTGCGGCGGCTGAGGGGCCTGCGCCTATGGGGCATGTGTAGCACCTCACTCACATCAATTCATCCTCTCTCCATCCATGATTAATGCAAGGCAAAGGCTGAGTAGCTAGGCGGGGCTTAAGGGGAGGGAGGGAGAGGAAGGCCGAGGAGTTACCTGCGGATGACTCAAGGGCCATGCTGCTTGGGGGGGGCAGTGCGGCGGCTGAGGGGCCTGCGCCTATGGGGCATGTGTAGCACCTCACTCACATCAATTCATCCTCACTCCATCCATGATTAATGCAAGGCAAAGGCTGAGTAGCTAGGCAAGGCTTAAGGGGAGGGAGGGAGAGGAAGGCCGAGGAGTTACCTGCGGATGACTCAAGGGCCATGCTGCTTGGGGGGGGCAGTGCGGCAGCTGAGGGGCCTGCGCCTGTGGGGCATGCGTAGCACCTCAATCACATCAAGTCATCCTCACTCCATCCATGATTAATGTAAGGCAAAGGCTGAGTAGCTAGGCAGGGCTTAAGGGGAGGGAGGGAGAGGAAGGCCGAGGAGTTACCTGCGGATGACTCAAGGGCCATGCTGCTTGGGGGGGGGCAGTGCGGCGGCTGAGGGGCCTGCGCCTGTGGGGCATGTAGACCTCACTCACATTCACGGTGTAGAGTGCAAAGTGCAAAGTGTTGAGTGCATGGTGTAGGGTGCAGGCTATAGGGTAGGGTGTGAATTGCAGAATATATAGTGCACGCAGGACGAATGCAAACTCCACTGGGAAAGGTGCAGGGTGTCGGGGGGAAGGGCACGATATGTGATTATAGGTCACAATGGATAGACCAAAGGGATCCAAGGGCGTGCCACTCACTAAGGGTTGCAAGGCACCTTTCATCTTTTTAGCAGCTCGCACTTGGCGCATGCGCTCGGCATTCCTGCCTCGGCGCGCATCATGCTTCGACTTCTTTGCTCCACTGGCGATGCATAGCAAAGCACATTTGCGCATCTTTTCCCGTGCAACTTTGACCGCCGGCCGGTCAAAGTCTGTGAGACCCTTCTTGAAGAAAGTCTCGCCATTGTCCGCAGGTGGCAAATTGAGAGTGTAGCGCGTTTCGCGTTGCAGGTCGGTTGCCATGGTGTTGTTACGCAGCGCTAACCACCAGTCATACAAGCCGGGGCATCCATAGCCCAAATCCAACGTCTGACGTATGTTGGCATTATACATGCATGTGCCTTCAAGAAGTACTAAGACACCCAAGAGAAGGCCCATGTTGGCTGTCACCAAGTAACGCCATAAAGCGTGCACACGTTCATTGGCCAGACTGCCACGCCCATTCACACGCCATGCATCAAGTAACCCGAAGCCGACCTTGCCAGGGATGCGGCGGTGTTGAGGGTAATCAGAAGAAGCAAGGTCCTCATACAGATCGGCCCGACCTATCGCCCGCTTCACGGCAACCACCGCTGCAGCCGAGAACACACTACCTCCCTTCTTGGTGGGACCACGGCTTTCTGCTCCTTCCAAACGGAGGGTCTCACCCAAGAGTTCCTACAAGAACACAACATATCCTTATTTCAGCCTCTCAACCTCTCAGCCTCTCAGTCTCTTAGTCTCTCCGCCTCCTAGTCTCTATGTCGCTCAAGCTCTCAGGCTCTCAAGCTCTCAGGCTCTCAGCCTCCCAGTCTCTCAGCCTCCCAGCCTCTCATGCTCTCAGGC